>JAGKPY010000201.1:0-24463 GCA_022609225.1 Boeremia lycopersici | reverse complement strand
CTATTTTATCTTATTTATCTAAAGACATAGTAGTATTAAGCCTATTATATTAGGATTATGTTAGGGTTAAAGGCTGATCAGACTAACAGAAAGTTGAGATGACCAACAGATAGTTGAGATGGTGCGCCAAGATGCTGACAAATCACGGAGTTGGTCGCCCGAGCTTTAGCGTTGGTCGGCTCAAGTGTATCCTCCAAACTGGTGCCGTGGCAACAGACCAGACTCAGCCTCAGGCGAATTCTGCCGGCACGCCTGAGATGTGGCTGAAGCAACAACGAACACGTTCTCATATACCTAGGCTTGTCTGCTAACAGCGCCTTCGCAAGGCTGGCCGAGAAGAGCAGGTCGACATCAAGCTTCCGGAAGCGCCAAGGGCCGTTGGGTCGGCGGCGGAAGCCTTGGAAGCCGACGTCCCCGCATGTGAAGGCGAGCTGGCGCTCAAATGGCGCGGCGTGCGACGGCAGCGCTCCACCACCACAGTGACTCTCCCGCACGATGCCTGGCTCCTCGCGCCTGCCCGTCAGTCTGCGCGACACGTTCAATGCGCACCGCGGGTCGCCGAACGGCCGGCTCGCGGTGCTGAACCTCCAAGTGTACGCCCCATGCCGTGATGGATGCACGTGAAGGCCTCCGCTGACGCGCGTGACAGGCTGCGCAACGTCGTCTTCATCCTGTTCCTGCTCCGCTGGACGCGGGTGCTGTTCTACCAGCTCAAGGGCCGCGGCGTGTTCGGGTCGCTGGCCGACGTCTATGTCGCCGTGCGCCGCTACCTGTACGGCGTGTTCCTCCGCCTGCCCGGCGTGCGCACAAAGGTGCAGACGCAGGTGTCCGAGTCGCTGCTCAAGCTGGAGCGCAAGCTGGTGCCCAGCGGCCCGGGTGTAGAGCGCCTCACCGCGCTGCCGAGCCAGGGCTGGGGCGTTGAGGAGGTGCGCAAGAAGCTGGGCGAGCTGGCCGCCATGGAGCACACGCGCTGGGAGGACGGCCGCGTCAGCGGCGCCGTGTACCATGGCGGCGACGAGCTGATGCGCCTGCAGACGGAGGCGTTCGGCAAGTTCACCGTCGCCAACCCCATCCACCCGGACGTCTTCCCCGGCGTGCGCAAGATGGAGGCCGAGGTCGTCGCCATGGTGCTCTCGCTGTTCAGCGCGCCCAACGGCGCCGTGGGCGTCACCACCAGCGGCGGCACCGAGTCGATCCTCATGGCCTGTTTGTCTGCGCGCAACAAGGCCCATGCCGAGCGCGGCGTGACCCAGCCCGAGATGATCCTACCGGAGACGGCGCACACAGCCTTTCGCAAGGCCGGCGAGTACTTCAAGATCAAGATCCATCTAGTCGCCTGCAAGGCCCCGACCTACAAGGTGCACCTGCCCTCCGTCTCGCGCCTGATCAACCCCAACACCGTCCTGCTCGTCGGCAGCGCCCCCAACTTCCCCCACGGCATCATCGACGACATCGCCGGCCTCAGCAAGCTCGCCCACAAGAAGAAACTGCCCCTCCACGTCGACTGCTGCCTGGGCTCCTTCATCATCCCGCTGCTCCCCAAAGCCGGCTTCGACTCGGAGCCCTTCGACTTCCGCCTCAAGGGCGTCACCTCCATCTCCTGCGACACGCACAAGTACGGCTTTGCGCCCAAGGGCAACAGCACCGTGCTGTACCGCAGCGACGCCTTCCGCAAGCACCAGTACTTCATCTCGCCCGACTGGAGCGGTGGCGTGTACGCGTCGCCGTCGATCGCGGGGTCGCGCCCGGGCGCCCTGATCGCGGGGTGCTGGGCCAGTCTGGTCAGCCAGGGCGAGAGCGGCTACATCGACGCCTGCCACAAGATTGTCGGCGGCATGAAGACGATCGAGACGGCGCTGCGCGAGCACCCGTCGCTGAGCGCCGATCTCAAGGTCATTGGCCGCCCGCTGGTCAGCGTCGTCGCCTTCCTGTCGGACACGCTGGACATCTACGACGTCGCCGACGCCATGGGCGCCCGCGGCTGGCATCTCAACGCCCTGCAGAACCCCCCCGCCATGCATATTGCGGTCACGCTGCCGATTGTCGCGGTTGTGGATAAGCTGGTCGCGGATCTGGTCGAGGTCGTCGAGGATGTGAAGGAGCAGGAGCGCAGGCGGGTGGCGGAGGGGAAGGGCGCGAAGGGCGCGGTCAAGGGCGATTCGGCCGCGTTGTATGGAGTTGCGGGGAGTCTGCCGAATAAGAGCGTCGTGGTGGATCTGGCCAAGGGGTTCTTGGACACGCTGTACAAGGTGTAGGGAGGTGTTTCGTAATTAGACCATCCATACGTAGGCGTCTCGTACATACAACTACAGCATATTCGGACAATTCTTACAAGACGACCCCCTACAACGGCGCAGAAGGCTTGTTCGCCGCCGCCGGAACCGTCTGCTCCAACGGCAACAACCTCCTCGGCCTCTTCAAATCCGCCGCCGTAACCCCGTTCTCCAGCTTCGTAATCCCCATAACCGGCGCATCCCCCTTCTTCACAAACTCATACAACCCTACACACCGCATTAGCCAACCCTTCCTGATCCCCCACAACGAGACACTCACCCGGCAGCTTCGCCCCCGCAAGCCGAAACGCATCCCTGACGACCTGCTCGTGCAAATCGCCCCTGACCTCAAACACGATCTTGCTGACGGCCACCCTCGCCGTCCAGCGATCAAACGAGCCCTTGCCCTTGCCCATGCGCACATCGTTACCGCTGGTATACACGCCGATGTTGGCAGCCAGGCGCATGTACATGCGGAACTTCATGCCACGCAGGCGCTTGCGGATGGTGTCCTCGGCAATCTTGAGCTGCGCGGCGCTGATGCGGCGGTCGTGGTCGCGCATGCGCAGCCCGTAGTCGCCCCACACCACCGTCGTGCCGCGCGTGCTGCCGCCCGTCGGCACGCGGCACCGGCCCTTGCGCGACTTGGACGACTCGCCGGATTTCGGGATCAGGTAGTTGGGCCGCGCGGGCGTGCTGGTGAAGGTGCGGAGGGGGGTGAGGCGGAGCGCCGGCGCGGTTGCTGGGGCCGTTAGTGCGGTCAATTGGGGGGCGCGGGGGTGGTACGGCGCAGGCGCAGGCTCAGCGCGCTGAGGGACGTCAGTAGACTCTGTGGTATCCTGGGCGGCGGCATGGCGGGCGATGTGGTTGGCGAGCGGCTGGTGTGCGGTCGGTGGTTTAGAAGTTGATGTTCGGCGCCAAGGTGTGGCGGATGCTGTGGCTGGAGGTGTGGCTAGTGTGGGTCGCGTCCCTGCCTAATGACTTCGCGTGGGAGGCGCGTCTCACGTCGCGGCTGCCTCGAGCTTTGTCGGGGTATAATTGCGTCAACGCCTGTTGTTGTCGCGTCGTCTTTACAAACACCTGTACTACCGCTAATTCAGTGCTGAAGACTGGTGCAAGACAACATGCCGGCGGATATTCGAAGCTTCTTTGGTGGTGGGCCGCCGAAGGCGAGCCAGGGCAGCGAGGACTCGCAGAAGAAAGAGACGGTATGTTTGCGACGCTGATGCAATTGCCATTGCTTCTACTACTCCAGCATGTTCGAAAACTACAAATACCCCAAGTCTCTCCTGCATGCACTTTCATCTCAACTCCATGACGTCGTGAGAGCCACGGCTAATGCTGCACAGAAGCCTGCCTCCAAGAAAGCAGCACCCAAGAAGGGCCGCGCGAGTCGCGTAGTCATGGACGACTCCGAGTCCGAGGAGGTCGAAACCAAGTCAGACCACTGGCAGTGACGTCTGAAACCCCACTGACAGCTGCCAGGCCCGTGAAAGCAACGCCGAAGAAACCTGCGCCCAAGAAAGTGAAACGCGAGCCCACGCCCGATCTCGAAGAGACGACGACATCCGACTTCTTCGCGGCATCGAATAAGCCCAAGCGCAGCGAGCCTGTCAAGAAGGCTGTCGAGACACCAAAAGCCACACCGAAGAAGGCGGCCGGACGAGCGTCGAAGACGGCCACACCAGTGGCAAATGGCAGGGCGTCCGGGAGAGCGAAGAAGCCGGTCACATCGTATGTGGAGCGGGACGACGGGGATGAGTTCGACGACGACGAACTGGACAATGCAGATGACATCTTTGGGGATGAGTACAAGGGGAAGGGCAAGGACAAGGACGACTACGCTGAAAGTGCGAACAGCGACGAGGACTTGCCGATCAAGCTACCACATCGCGCAACACCAGCGAAAACAAAACAGCAGCCAACGATTGCAGATGAGGATGACTTCGAGCCAGAGAACGATGTCGATATGGAAGACCCTGATGATGATCTCCTGGAGCCAGAGCCAGAGGAACGAGTTGTCAAGAGCGAGCCCAAGAAGACTGGACGAAAACGCAAATCGCCAGAAGTGGACCTCGATGAAGAAGAGTCGGAGGAGGAGGAAAAGCCAAAGAAGAAGGCCGCAAAGAAAGCAGCTCCTGCGAAGTCACCAGTCAAAAAGAAGGCCAAGAAAGAGGACGAAGTGGAGGACGCTGGCATCCAAGCTATCTACGACAGCATACCGACTGTGCGCGCGCCGACACCACCGCCAGCGGATGTCAAGTTTGATTGGAGAGCAAATGCAGGCCGCAGCGAGCCGGCACCGACCGGGGGCGCATCCAGCGAGATGCCTTCTGGCTCTGAGACATGTCTTGCTGGGCTCAATTTCGTATTCACCGGCGTCCTCCAGAAGTGGGGTCGCACTGAAGCGCAGGAGCTTGTGAAGCGGCACGGAGGCAAAGTGACCGGAGCGCCCAGCAAGAAAACCAACTATGTCGTTCTTGGGTCAGATGCTGGTCCCAGCAAACTGCGGAAGATCCAGGAGATGGAGATCAAGACTATCGACGAGAACGGGCTGGCAGTGCTTATCGAGAAGCTTACCGCAGCTGGCAACAAGGGCGACTCGAAAGCACAGGCAGCTCATCGCGAGAAACAGCGGAAGGAGGAGGAGAAAATCAAGGCCCAGGCGGCTGAGCTCGAGCAGCAAGAGAAGAAGCGCTTGAAGGAGCTGAAAGCGGTACAAGCAGCAAAGGCCGCTGCTGGGAAGGCGCCCGCGCCGGCTCCCGCTGCTACTGCAGGTGGTCCTGAGGTTGACGCCCGCCTGTGGACGACAAAGTACGCGCCCTCATCGCTGACCCAGATATGCGGCAACAAGGCTACGGTTGAGAGGCTCCAACGATGGTTGCAGAAGTACCCGAAGAACCTCAAGACCGGATTCAAGCTCGCTGGAGCAGACGGCAGTGGCGTGTTCCGCGCGGTCATGATTCACGGTCCGCCAGGCATCGGCAAGACTACAGCAGCACATCTGGTCGCCAAGCTTGAGGGCTACGACATCGTGGAGAGGAACGCCAGTGATACGCGAAGCAAGAAGCTTATCGAGGACGGTCTGCGCGGCGTGCTCAGCACGAATTCGCTGCATGGCTACTTCGCTGGCGATGGCCTGAAGGTCGAGGCGTCCAAGAAAAAGCTGGTCTTGATCATGGACGAAGTCGACGGCATGTCAGCGGGTGACCGCGGTGGTGTTGGTGCACTTGCCGCTGTCTGCAAGAAGACGGAGATCCCAATGATCCTGATCTGCAACGACCGCAAGCTGCCAAAGATGAAACCGTTCGACTACGTCACGTTCGATATGCCCTTCCGTCGACCGACCGTCGACCAGATCCGCTCTCGCATAATGACCATCGCGTACCGCGAGGGCCTGAAGATGCCAACGGCCGTTATTAACGCGTTGATCGAGGGGAGCCATGCCGACATCCGCCAGGTCGTCAACATGCTTTCGACAGCCAAGCTGGACGAGGAGGCGATGGACTTTGACAAGGGCAAGCAGATGAGCAAGAGCTGGGAGAAGCACGTCATTTTGAAACCATGGGACATTACACAGAAGATCCTCGGCGGCGGCATGTTCGCCTCGAGCAGCAAGGCCACGCTGAACGAGAAGATCGAGCTGTATTTCAACGACCACGAGTTCAGCCCGCTCATGATGCAAGAGAACTATCTCGGCACAAATCCCATTCTAGCGGCCGGTCACTCTGGCAATGCTTCAAATCTGAAGAAGCTCGAGCTAGCATCTCAAGCTGCTGATAGCATCAGCGACGGAGATCTGGTCGACCGCATGATCCACGGCTCGCAGCAGCAATGGAGTCTGATGCCGACACACGCAGTCTTCAGTTTCGTCCGGCCGGCGAGCTTTGTGTCTGGCAGCACTGCTGGCCACCAAACGCGCTTCACGTCATGGCTGGGCAAGAACAGCAATCAGGGAAAGCTGACGCGACTCGTCAAGGACATCCAGGCGCACATGCGACTGCGATCGTCGGGCGACAGACACGAGGTCCGACAGCAGTACGTGCCCGTGCTGTGGACGGAGATGGTCAACAAGTTGCAGCGCGAAGGCAAGGAGTCAGTGCCAGAGATCATCGAGTTGATGGACAGCTACTTTCTGACGAGGGAGGACTTCGACGCCATCATGGAGTTGGGTGTCGGGCCCATGGACCAAGACAAAGTCAAGCTCGAGACGCAGGCCAAGGCGACTTTCACACGACTGTAAGTAATCCGACACGGATGAGGAGCGCACGCTAATAAGAACAGATACAACCAGCAGTCCCACCCCCTGCCCTTCATGAAAGCCGCCTCCGTCGTCGCCCCCAAAAAACAAGCCAAAGAAAAGCCCGACCTCGAAGAAGCAATCGACGAGTCCGACGAAGGCGAAGTCGTCGAGGAAGTCAAGGATGAAGAGGAAGATGTCGATTTGTCGAAGGACAAGTACGTCAAGCAGCCGAAGAAAAAGGCGGCGCCTAAGAAGAAGGCTGCGCCGGCAAAGGGGAAGAAGCGGGCTAAGGAGGATAGTGAGGACGACGACGAGGAGGAGGAGGTCAAGCCGAAGGGAAAGGGAAAGGGGAAGGCGGCTCCCAAGGCGAGGAAGAAGTAGTCCATGCGTGTGTGCGACGGGAGCTGTTAACTAGCATACCATAAGCGACAATAGCAATAGTACGATAGATAATTCACGAGAGTTGATTATTCCAATAGTAAGGCCTCTTTAGTATTGTCAAGCTGTATATAGAAGTTAACTTGTTATCATACCATCCAAGTCTATAATCCATCCCACACCAGCAATCATCAGCCCCTAACCCCGAGCCGCTACGGCAGGCAAGCTACAAACGTCCCACGCTCACACTCCTAGCAAGTCTCCGCCCAGAACAGTGTACCACAATACAACCCACAAGTCCCATAAGCAGAGCTCCACGGCCGGGGTCCATGTTACTATATCTACATCGACACCGCATGAGGAAAGCCTCGCTTGGTAACTTTAAGCATGGTTTGCAGAAGTGGTTCCAACGCTTTGCAGGCGTGGTGGGAATGTAGTCTGATTGGTTGTGCGGCTGAGCACGCGCTGTGGAGGGGAATGGGTGCTCTTGTTGTAGAGCTCTGCTTGTGGGTGGTGCATGGTGTGTTGCGCGCTGTTACGAGGTGTGTAGATGGGGCGGTGGTGGGTTTGAGGCGGTATGACTAGGGTACGATTACACATGTTCAGTCGTCATCGCGAGGTTGATGACGAGGGTGTGGTGGTCGGGTACACTGCAGTCAGTGGTGCATTGAGGGCACGCTTGTAGGTTGAACCACTTCTGGCTACTAAGGTTTGCTAGAAGCTGGTTTTTTGTGTAAGATTACTATTATTCTAGTCTATCGTGTCTTGCGCCCCCGGTGTTGCGGTCACACCATGTCTTTCACGCCGCGCGGCCCCTGATACTCCCCCTCGTCCGCTGTCCGCCTCCCCTGATCCCCCGTCCTCAGCCCCCCCTCCCACCGCCCCCCCTCAAACCCACGCCAAATCCGCGGCAGCGCCGTCATCCCCTCCTCCTCGCTGCGCCGCCTGCCCATGCTCGCGTCCCCGCACTTCTCTGCTCCCGCCACATCCCGCATCTCCACGTCCCCACCCGCCGCCCCGTGTTCGCCGCGCCTCGGCCCCGCGTCCAAAACCCCCGCTTCGCTGCTATTGCTCGCCACCGTGTGCAGGCGCCACGTGCCGCTGCGCAGCTGCGAGCCGCCGGCGCCGGAGCGGCCCCAGAAGCCGCCCCAGAAGCTGCCGCGCACGCCGGAGCCAAGCGTCAGGAGCTCCGGGGACGAGGCGCTGGCGCTGGAGGACGAAAAGTCGGTGCCGGCGGATATGTCGATCCACGAGGCGGGTTTCTTCCAGCTGCGGGGCTCGGGAGCCGCGGCGCGGCGCGGCGTGGGCTTGCTCCTGGGCCGCGACGGCGTCAGGTGCGACAGGAACTCGAGCACGCGCTTGGGCAGCAGCCGCACGAGCAGCATGCGGATCGAGGGGAGCGACACGCACAGGAAGCCCGCGCCTAGCTCGAGCTCAGTCCACACGGTGACCGCGAAGTAGTCCCATGACGGGTCGATGGAGATCTTGAAGGTGCTGAGCGACGGCAGGCGCATGACGGTGGCGATGAAGCCGCTGTGGGGGTTAGTGGGTGGTGGGAAGTGTGAGGGGCGGCTTACAATGTGCCGATGCAGAACATGATGCCGACGGCGACCTTGCGGAAGCGCTTCATCTGGAGGTTGCGGATGAAGACGATTGGCAGGATTAGCAGGATGAGGTCTTGGAGGAGCGCGGAAGCTGAGACGGCGTAGGCCATGGCCTGGATGTTGATACACTGGCCTTTGATGTCGCGGTTCCAGAAAGAGTTTACTGGTTTGCAGGCGAAGAGTGCGATGAATAGGATGATCACGCTGTTGATGATCATGTAGGCGAGGAAGATGTATGCGGTCCGCAGAAACTGGGGTGTCCGGAAGATCTCAATGTAGAACAGTACCAGAGATACCTTGATCAAACAGAGTACGACAACGTACGTGGACCAAGAGACGTACACTGCATGTGTCAGCAGACAATCGGTCAAGTGCAGACCCGTTACCGCGCTTACAGTAGTAAAGGATAGGCTGCAGCGTGCCATCTTCAAGGTTCCATAAGTGCTGGCCAAAGCCGTGCAAAGCCATCTCGACTACACATGCGGCTGGTATTGCTGTAAGCAGCAGAGCCGCCACAACTACCGCATCATCCCAAGCCAGTCTCTTTGAGACCAGTTTCCCAGCTACCCTGAGGGCAACAGCAACAATGGCGATCGAGTACACAATGCCTGTATACAAGATCACTTGCTGGGTCTTGGACTCGTTGGAGAGATGACAAAGGTCTGCTTGTACCCTGGAAGTACCTAGAAATGGAGTTAGTTTCATTTCCAGGTGGTCTGGGCGTGATGAATGCGAACATACCCAGAGAGTCCTGCATTGTGCAATTTGCCAACAGACACGCAGCCAATGCGTACTCAAGCGACGTGCTGTCGCAGATGCACTCAATATCTGTTGCCGCGCACCCACTCGGTCCGAGCTCAGTGAAGAGGCATCGCAGCTGCGTAATGTCAGCCAAGCAGCACTACATCTGACGGAAAGTACATACACCGCATGGCGGAATGTCAGCGACTGTCAGTTCCCGCTGGTCCAGCTTCGACCCCGAGACCTCCACACTGAGGAACGCCAGAAGGCAAAGCAGCACTGCGAGTAACGATCGTACACCCATCATGGCGAGGAGTCGTCCGACGAAGTGAACCACTACCGAAACCGGGATTGAACAGACATGGCAGTTATGAGAAAGAAGAGCTGAGGCCCTGGGGCGCCGGTTCGCATTAGTCTTGTCGTGAACTTAATCGACCATGCCGTCACCTGTCAGGTCGAGCTGCATTGCACTACGGGACTTTCAACAGCTTCCAGGGCAGATTCGAAACCGCTACGAGGTGTCAACGGGCGCGCCATCGAGAGCAAAAGCGACGCATAAGTCTAGCGTACAAGCCACACACGCATTGGGAGTACAAGTGGCACGCGAGTCGCCCAGTATCAGCTGGTAGAGCTGCTGGTCTAGGTACCAAGTTGCTAGTAGTTTGGGGGAGGAAACTCAAGCGAAAGGTACTTCGGTACAAGCTCAGCGCCGTCCCCACCGGCCCGCATGGATTTTCAGCCTAGCCCACGTGGTACAGCGCCTGACATGTCCTGCGCTGGATTGTGGGAAGGCCGAAGCTGCAAACAGCAATCGAGCGACGTCAGGAAGTTGCGTCGAGAGACACGATACGACTTGCCTCATTACCATAGAGAGCTGCAGCGACTGCAACGATGGATGTGCGTGCACGAAAACGCATAACAATACATGTCTATTGAAGCGGAGCGGTTCCCTGCTTCCGGATCAACACATAGCGCAGGTACGTCGATCACTACACTGTCCACCAGCGCGGACGGGGAACGGGGAGGGGAAAGGTCTCCGCTAGCGTGATTGAATTTTCGAAGCTCTATGTAATTCTCAAACTTTATTTCTCGACCATCACAAAACCGAAGATATTATGCTTGCCGATACTTGGCCGTACTGTTTTCTTTTGGAGCCCAGCATTTACTGTACTCTCTGGTATCCGATTTCACGCGTGTACAGCTCGGGACAACCGCCCTGGCCGATTTTGAACGTGGCTTCTCCAGGTAGTAGTAGAGCTTCTCTGCAAACCCGATGTCTTACAAACTGATGCCAAGCTAACACCAGCGAAAGTACTGAACCTGAATATTCCATCACAATCCTCGATCATCTCGTCAATGCAACCAAACTCTTGACTCATGCGGCCGTAGCAATAACAATCAGCCCAAAGCCGATCCATGCTATTGCCATCGCAGCGGCGCCTACACTCCCGCTGTGCTGCCAAGACTAGCTACAAGCAGCACAACCAAGGAGACAACAGCGCACCCGAGAGCTACCTGTGATGTCAACGAAGACAGAAAAGGCTTGACATCGATGTCTGCACATGTAGTTGTATTTTTTCTTCGTGCCGCCCGGAAATGTGGCAAGCAGCTGCATAGCCATGAGAGACATCACTACCGCCATGAGCAGTAGTTTGGGAGAGAGGACATCGGCGTTGAACTGGGATCCCGCTTTGATCGTTCACAGCGTTGTGTTCACACCCGTCACTCATCATCCCCGACCCTGCGATCGGTTTTCGCGATCACATACGAGTGGAAACGTTCCAATGCTGTAGTCTTGGCTCTCGTAGCTGTTTGGACTCGCAGCACGTTCACGAGATCTGCCAAGTTCCGTTTCGGGGGCTTCGAAGATATCACTGGTACGAGACGTTACTTCAGGCCTCGCAAGGAGAACAACGTTGGCCGCGCTGATGTATGATTATCAGTGATGTGCTTCGATCTGATGCAGTCTCGAGGTCACGGGGTCTCGCTCGGCATTCAAACAGCAAGACTCGTCATTGTACGTGTGGGAATCATTCGAATATGGTATTACAAAGCAGGGCACAGCCGTCAAGCAGCGATCTACACCGGCAGCACAACCTTGACGCCCATGTACTCTCGCTGATGCATCAGCTTTCCATCGATGATGACCTGATGCACGCCGACGCGGTTGTGCACAGTGTCTGTGGGGTCTGTGGCACTTGCAATCTGGATCTCGCGCCATTGCCGATTGGTCGGCACCAGTTCGCCCTCCAGCGTGCGCTGCTTGAACTCCTTGTAGATGCCTTGGTCTTCGACGCAACCTTCGCGTTGGATGAGTGGTGATTCTGCGACTGTTAGTATATCTCCTGTGCAGTGCGCCGTGCTTTGCCATACCTTGTGCGGGTGTCATGCGCATGTCCCCGAGGGAGCTGTTGAAAAGCACCAGCGAGAGACGCTCCTGGTCGAGCTGATCGACAGGGGGCTTGAAGACCCTGTGTCTGGTGGCCTTGAAGTGTCCGCCCGAGACGATCTCCAGTGTGTCGCCGATGTTGATGACCAGCGCGCCGGGCTTGTACGGGACGTAGTACCACTTCTCATCCTCGCCCCATATCTGTAGACACGAGATTGGGACGGAGAATAATAGTGTTGTGAGACCGAAGTCGGTGTGGCCATGCATACGCAGCCCCTTGGATGCCTCTTGAGTCTGCTTTTGCACGGGGCGGAAGAGTGCGTGGCGGAAGTACCCCTCGCCAGTCGGGCCATCGTGGGACTGGACATTGTCCCAGAGGTAATCATCAGGCAATTCGAGCACTCGAGAGAAGAGTGTGAGGAGGCGACGGTTGACGGACTTGGTGAGGTAGTTACAGAACTCTTCGATCTCGTCCATGAAGGGGTGAAGGCACTTCGGGATGCGATCAAGATCTTGCCAGTCAGGTTTGTACCAATTGAACTGTTCGATACCGTCCGCAGGTCCGCGATGGCGCTGAATATCGTGTCAGTACCCAACCTTGGAGCCACTTAAAGAGTCGTGTCATACCTTAAAGCCATATGGATGCTTGTAACCAGACCATACACCTGTCTCCGGGCTGAAGAGAAGGCGTTCTCTATCCTCTTCACTGATGTTTTTGTACAAGTACTGAGCAAGGGCGAATTGTCGGTGCAACTGCTCTAGCGAGACGCCATAGTTCTCCAGGAAAAGAAAGCCATCGTCGCGGATAGCCCGCTTCACTTGCTGCACGAGATCATCGACCACTGCCGGATCGTCAGAGTCCATCAAGGACAAGTCGATGGAGGTCAGCTCGGCGAAGTTTTCCTTCTGCTGTGTGACGGGCGGGGGGATCCATTCCGGTACAACAGGCTTGCCGGGCAGGTCGGCTGCAGGAGGGTTGAATTTAGTGGCTGGGGCCATGCTGGAAGTAAGGGAAGCAGGAATCAGGAGGTATCAGTGCATCAAAGCTGGAGCCGATGTTGAGATAATACCGAAGCTCAAGAAGACCAGTCCTTATATCCATTGGCGCGAAGTATGATGTGAGATTAGAACGCGATTTACTCAGAGAGTAAGTGTTGGTCTCGAGCTCCTCCACAGACTGAAAGCTCTAACTGAATGTAGATTATCAGTAGGCCTTACTCCGTCCCGGTCTTGGGCTGTGGGGTGCAGCCTTCCTATCGGCGGTGCTAAATCCATGCACCGCGGCATTTGAGCTATGCATTTCCCCGCATCCCGTGTCGTTATCTGTCCCGCTGCACCTCCATGCTCCTCTGTAGTCTGGTTCCAGTGGCGGATGTGACTTGAGCTAGGACGACTGATGAAGGTGTAGCGTATCTGTGGCGGAGGAGTAATTATCAGGAGGAGCTCCTCCCCATCTTGTGGGGTCTCGCGCTAGCCGCCCGACTAGCGTTATCTGTATCCACAACGAGGGTTGTGCACATAGCAATCGCTTCGAAAGAAGACGATCTCTGTTGAGTCTGTGATTTAAAGATGGTGCAGTAGACACCCATATTCTTTCATAAGACCCTCGCCAACGTCAAGCAAATCCCTTTACATCTACATTCAACTCATCCAGCAGCAACCATGTCCCGCCAGCTCATCTCAAGCGAAAAGTTCCCTACAAAGCCTCACAACTGCCCTGCCACAAAAGTGCCCGGCCTTGTCTTCTGCGCCGGACAAACAGCCACAGGAGAGATCAAGCAAGCCACAGTATGTCTCAAGCCCAGCAGGGCCTTATGAAGACTAACATGTTTCCAGAGGACGGTCTTGCAAAACCTGAAGGAAGTTCTCGAGCTCTCTGGGTCATCGCTTGAGCAGGTTGTCAAGTACAATGTCTACCTTGCAGATATGAAGGACTTTGCCGCTATGAACGAAGTGTACATCGACTTCCTGCCGCAGCCTATGCCGTCTCGATCTTGCCTGCAGGCACTGCCTCCCGGCGACGGAACCGTTATCGAGATTGAGTGCATTGCGCAAGCGTAGAAGGGTCAGAGGCCGAGTACGAGAACAGCAATATCGAAGACGTTTGTAGCAGGAGAGACTTGGAGGGAGGGTCAGAATATGCGTAGCTAGAAATCCAGCAGCTTCAGCGTCTGACGCGAGCGCGGCCCGGCGGAGACCGAGGCTTTGAGAATTTACACCAGTATCCTTACACTGATTGATCAACCACACATGTGCAGTATCGTAGATTTGATACTCAGAGATTTTGTTGGCTGCAGGGGAGAGGCTCTCCGAGGTGTCGTAGATTGCTAGAAATGCACTGTTTTCTATTGACGAATGAACGATGTGTATGGTGGCTACGACCACGCCTGCGTAACAGCCTGTCTTTCTCGATATGACACTTGATGCTGGATCGGAGATACTACCGTTGCCATCAAGAACGAAGCTCATTGTTGTGACGAGACGAGCGAGCATGGGTGAAAATGGTAGCTTGTGTGTTGTCGCAACGACTTTATGTTCCATAATAATAAAGGTCTTTGGTATCGTTCGTATCCCGTAGTGGGCAAATGCACAAGACTACCGTTCAGCCCAGAGATGCTCCAACCTCGAGCTGGTCTATACACCGCATGACAATCTTGCCGAGCTGCCACCTTTGCCGCCGCCCGAAAACCTTCCTGGCCCAGGCGAGCGCGGCGTGCGTATCGCCGTCCTGCACATCGACCACTTGCATTGACCCCACAATACCATTGCGAACGAGCTGCCACGCAATCATGAAAGCTTTGTATGCATACAGGACCACCCATGGTGCTTCTGTGTCTGCTGTCGCCGTTGCATCGAGATACTGCAGGAACCAGTCGACGTGAGGCTGGACCAGATTGATGATCCGCGATTCGCACAGAAACTCGCACGACGGGGCATGCTCTGTCAGTTGGTCTAGCACTGCATCCACACTCCCCTGGATGATACCGCCGGTATGCGTAGGCGACCACATCTGCAGTTCTATCATTGCTGTCTCCCATGCGATTTCCCCGAGAGAAGCTAGTGCGGGGTTCGAAGTGCCTCCGTGCGGTCGAGTGAAAGGTTCCAGGGCTACGAGGGAGGACCTGAGCGGTTCCACTCGTTCGATGCTCAGAATTCCGGTGATTGTAGACCAGCCCGATATCTCCCGAGCGCTTGAAATCAGGAATTGGGTTATGTTGATGGTGCCGTATGGATCGAATGGTGGTAATGTACAGAGGTCTGCGTTTGAGGATAGGAATCGTCGGACCACCTCTGGGTATTGGACTGCAGTGCCGGCCTGACGTAGAAGTAGTTGCCTGTGTGCCCACTCTTCGGGAGTCGCTGCTGCCCAGTGGTCTTCTGGGCATGGTAGTTCGTGCTTGATCTCCAAATGCGACAGTGACCGCGGGACAGAAAGCACCTGATACCACAGTGCGTCGATCTGGTGCACAGCGAAGCAAGTCCGCTTGTGCGCCTCAGACTGTATGAAGTGATACCAGAGGGATTCCAGATTCGCTGTTGCTGTTGCCTCGATAGTCAGGGGCTGCATAAGGCCACCTGCTCGCGCCAGAGAGATGATCTTGGAATGAGTCTTCAGACCATACGCTGATGCGCTTCCGCAGAGGTACATCATAGCATACAGTTGTTGTAACAAGCATGCTTGTACAACGATCGTGTTCTCTGAGGTACTCAGTTCTCCGTCTTCTATGTCGGTTTTGAGAAGCGCTCGTGCTTGATGGAAACATTGCATTGAGAGGCTCACACCCGAGCCGGCCTGCTCCCCATGCTCTGGATCCTCGCCGTACTGGTATCCAAGAGACATCATACTGAGTAAAAGACGTTTGTCTGCTTCGTCTGCGTTGAATGTCGGCTGATGGATGAAGGGTAAGAACGACGAGAGATGGTTGAAGAACAGTTGAGTGCCTCGAGCAACTTGTCTTGTCGAGACAGTCCAATCCTCCTGCACCTGTGGTGATTCGACAGAGAACCAGCTGTTGGGGCTACCCCGGGTGAAAGGCCCAAAGCCGTTAAAGCCAGTATTACATTGAGATAATTGGTTTTCCGTGGCCTCCATCGAATCTGACCCAAGCTCTACTTGTCCGTGTAGATCATGGTCGGATATTGCTGGTGGTATAGCAGACATTGTACAGATTGCTGAGTCATTTCTTGACGAACCACTGTTTCTAGGGTCCCGTTGATCCAGAGCCGGCGGTTGCTGATCGTATTGCATGGCGTTCTTCCATGCTCTATCAACATTGAACTCATCTTGCTCTTCTGTTGTGACAAAGGGCAAATGATCCTGTATCTGAGGAGGCGAGGTACTCGAAGCCTTATCTTTCTGCAGCATCTGTCGCTTTCTGGGGCGGTCATCTTGGTATTCAGGGTGCTTCCTCCTGATATGCCGCTGTCGTAGGTCTGACCTCGAGAACGGTGCAGCGCAGAACTCGCATATTAAACAGGACGCCGCCGGAGAGCGTGTATGAACAGCAGCATGGCGTTTCAGGTTCTCGTGACGAGTGAAGCGGCTTTGGCAGATCTGGCATTGGAACGGCTGAAAGGATGCACGTCGTTCCGGGAGTGCAGGCGCCGCTGTGACGGATGTCATGTTGATGGTCACGGTGTGGCAAGTCGATGATAAAAGGATGCATCGTGCCAAACCTGCTTCAAGCAGTCCGGAAGAAGGTCCCCGTCCCTTCCCCGCAATCCGAACTACTACGTTTATCTCCCGCTAGCAGGTTGTAGGGATCGTGGCAGACGCCAATTGATAGCGACCTAGTTTATCTTGGGAAATGCATGGTCCAGCTTATTTGTGTCGTGACAATTGGTCAGTGGCATATCTGCAGACCCACATTTCTCGGATCAGATGTCAAGCCTCCAGCGATTCCGGCCCGATCGGCAATTGACCACAACACCGTGTCGAGGGCATGCTGTGACTAAAAGTCATCAACACAGCAGCATCTATCCATCCCAGCAAAGTCGTGTTCTCGCCTACGGAGTTGAGACACATCAAGAGTCAGCATGGCGTCACTATTGATGACACTTGAAGGATTCTTGAGTTGGAATACTGGACACATCTATGATGTACCCAAAACGACTGTTAATGCTACCTAAGAGTTCCCTACTCGCGCACCCGTTGTCTTAACATTAATCATCGCCTTACGCTGTGATACAAAGGAAGAACTGTTCATCAATACATCTCGTACCGCCAGTTGAGCCGGACCATCTCCTCTGTCACACCACCACGAACGACCTTTGCGATCTGATCTGGGTCGCCCGAATCTAGACGCTTGTTCTCACGGCGGACAAGCCATCCGTAAAAGGTGATGGTGGCGGCGAAAATAAAGGCGCAGCCCATCAAAGTGCCAAAAGCCGCATAGAACTGCGGCGGTGCATAGTAGAGGTATGAGGCCCAAATGTTGGATGTGCCACCGATGGCATTAACAAGGGCCGATGCTGCTGCACGCTTTGCTGTCGGTCGTGCCAGATGCAAGTTGATAGTCTTGTACAAGACTAGCTGAGGACCAACCGAGGCAAACGGAAGGATCATCATCGAGAAGTACCTCGCACCAACGTTCAGTGTCACCATTGGGATGACATACATTCCACAGGCAGTCAAGATGCAAGCGATAATGATCGGGTATGCCGTGTTCTTGCGATCAGAGAACCACATGAGCCAGTAGTAGACGATGCCAGCCAGTACGTAAGGGGGGGCCGTGAGGAGCAGACTGGTCGTGCCTTTGTATCCGAGCGATGCGACGAGAGTAGGGAAGTAGTTGGCGATGGAGCCCTGCGCCTGAGAGAGAAGGTTGCAGAATATGAGGAGCAGAAGCTTGGGGTCCGTGATGGCCATCTTGAAGCCTTTGAGTGTCTCATTCTTCGTCTTGCCCACGGCTGGGCCGGACTCGGACTCGATACGCCATACTGCAAGGTCGCGCTGGATTGGGGTGAGGAACTTGCTGTTGTGTGGGAACTCGGGCATCAGAAGGGCACAGACCGCACCAATACCGACAGTGGCAGAGCCTTCGATGATGACTGCAAATTTGTTAGCAACCATCAGAGCATGAGGAGAAACAGCCTGAAACGTACAAAGCCATTGCCAGGCACGGATGCCATGCTTTCCATCGAGCTTGAACACACCAGCAGCGAAGAGGCCACCAAATGCGTTGCCGAATTGTTGCGCAATGTACAAAGCAGCGATGCGCTTTCCAAGCTCTGTTTTGTTGTACCAGGACGAGAGGTAAAACACTGCGCCAGGAAAGAATCTGAGATGGAACAGAAGATCAGAATGGTTCTTGAAGCGCCTCCTGAGGTCTGAGTTGGACTTACACAGCTTCCGCCGCGCCCAGAATGGCGCGCACAGCCAGGAGTTGGCCGTAGGATTTGACCGCAGCCGTTGCAGCAGAAATGGATCCCCAGATGATTACGGCCGTGCAGATGTAAAGGCCAGGTCGAGATATCCTTGCGATCAAGAGGTTTGATGGGATCTGAAACGGAAGGTAGCCGACGAAGAGGATCGAGATTGCCGTTGCAAACTGCTGGGTGGTCATGTTGAGGTCCTCCATGATTCCTTGCAACTTCGCCGCAGCCAGGTTCTGGCGATCGATGTAGTTGAGGATGTAGAGGATGCCGATGATTGGGAGGATGACAAAGTCGAGCTTGCGAACCAGCTTCTTGTTGAGAGCCGCAAGTTCCTCATTGCTGAAGTTGCGGAGAGACTCTGGCATACCCTCGTGGCGCTCATTGTCAACGGTGCCGAACTCGACATCGGTACCAATAGTTCCAATGAGCTCTAACTTTTTCAGCTCGGAGGCCATTGCGGTATGAGTCAATGGTCGAAAGAACGTGAGAGGAGGTGATTTGAAAGGTGCAGCTCACAGCGATGCTGGCAACGAATCATCGACATCCCATAACCAGAGGTCATGATTTATAGCGATTCTACCATAGCATGCGTGTTCACGGTCCTGAGATAAGACTGAGAGGAGCACCCCAGCTGATATCGAGTTCCGAGCTACCGGCACTAGTTATCGGAGGCTTATCTCACGCGAGAACGGAATCTGGGGTACAGCGAGCAGGACCCCTGCTCCCTGCATGAGGCTAGCGAACAGTGGGAGGAGCTCCTCCATCCGTCCTCCCTGTGGGGCAACGCTCACCTCCCGACATTTGTCGACACGGCAAGCGGAGCTGGGTGCTCCTCACGCCCTGCAGGTCGCGATAGACAACGCAATTGTCGCAATGGGAGAGCATCCAGACGCTGCCGTACTACTTAGCTAGATAGTGTGCTCAATGGCAGACTCATTATCTGCAGTCTCATCAATTGTCTAAAAGCGCTTCAAACACTTTCCACTGTGCACGACTATCAAACCCGATCAATTCCAGTGATCAACCTCAAGGCTCAGATTCCACATTCATCGACAGCAACACACAATGGGCTACCCTACCGCACAAACAACAACGATCCAAAATCCTCGATTGAGGCTGCTGAACAAAATCAGAGCAGGAGAATTCCCATTGATGACCTTTGTTGCGATACCTTCTGTTCGCCAAGCCCAAATAGTAGCGTTGACAGGCCTCGACGGCATCATCATCGACTGCGAGCATGGTCACATTGGCGACGATGCTATGCACAACTCGGTAGCTGCCATATCAGCCCTTGGCGTATCCCCAGTTATCCGAATCCGAGGGCCAGCACACGATATTCTCAAGCGCGCGTTGGACACAGGAGCGCACGGTATCATGGTGCCTCAGATCAACAATGCCGAAGAAGCTGCTCAGGTCGTCGCCTCTTCGAAGTTCCCACCACAGGGAGTCCGCGGCCAGGGCTCAGCATTCCCGGCCATCGGCCATGGTCTCACGACGCCCGAGTACATGAAGTCGGCCGACCAGACAATCATCACCATGATCCAGATCGAGACGCGCGCCGGAGTTGAAAACGTCGAAGCCATCGCCGCTGTACCTGGTGTGGACCTCATCTTCATTGGTCCGAACGACCTTGCACAGTCACTGCTTGGCTACACTCCCGCACGCGGCGATGAGCCAGAGTTCGTCCAGGCTGTCGATAAGATTATTGCTGCTGCTCGTAACAACGGCAAGTGGGCCGGAAGGATGGTCAACAATGGCACAGCAGCGAAGGAGGCTAGGGAAAGATACGACACGGTTGCCATCACTGGCGACACCAAGGCTATTCAGAACTGGTACATGGCAGAGTTCGAGATCGCCCGGTCTGGTATGGCCCAGCCGTAATTGGATGCAATGGACTGGCGGTGGATAATGGCGGAGAGTAGGTAGGCAGGCCGAAGGTCAGATGAGTACGAGCAACAGCAATACATATGTTTGTCCAACAGCTCTCTCGTGTACAATCTGAATGAGGTGATTTGCACTATACTGTGTTTGCTGCTTCTCATTGTATGGGAGTGAGGTGTTGGACGTGGATATGTATTGCTGTTGCTCGTACTCATCTGATTGTGGCGATGCTTATTGAGTCTAATGACATGTTCATTGTTCCAAAGTCATTTCGTGATAGTTCGGCTGCAAGAGCGTGTGATCACTGTGATGTCTGCTATCGAGCATCAGTTCCAGCAATATTCTTGACTTTTACAGTAATTCATCTAGGTCATATGGCATTTGTCGAGGTCGCTACAAGGTCCGGATCAAGTTTTCCACACGACCGATCGTATACTGTATGAAGTATAGTTGACTAGTTCGGCGTGGCCTTGGTAGATTAGCTGGAAAGATGTACACTGCAACGATACCATTCCACTCCACAATACCACGTTACGCATGCTTTGAAGCTGCTTATTGATTATGGTGGAGGTCATGCGAGCACCGGCGAGGCTCTAGCGCGGACAAGGGCCGACACCGTCACGTCACGATCCAGTCCCCACACTGCAGCAGCCAGCAAGATTCTCCTCGCAACTGCACTTCCCTGCCCTGCCTTGTTTCCTCGGCACTTGCTGCGTGGGCGCGTTCGAGATATCACTGTGTTAGGCCGCGCTTGCGCTAATTCCCCACTTTCACCTTTGTTCGAAGCAGTGCGACGATTTCGCACTCAACAACTTGCGCGCCCACGACTTGCGCGCTCACGCCTCACGCGCCACCACCGAGACACGCCCGCCACGAGACACACACTGCGACACCCGCCCACGCGCCGCCACCAAAAAATGGAGCTCTCCCAAACCGCCGCCCGCTCCGCCCGCGCCTTCCTCGACACCCACACGCGCACCGACTGGTCGTACCCCAACGTGCCCGCGCCGCGCTCCGCCAGCGACGAGGAAGTCAGCAGCGCGGTCGCGTTCCGCGAGCGCTACTACGGGGAGAGCGAGAGCAGCGACTCCGAGGGCGAGACGGCAAGCGCCCACGTGAACGAGGCGCAAGGCGCAAACGGCGCAAGCGCGGGGAGTGCGAACGAGTACAAATTCGACTCCCCCGACGCAATCGGCGCCGCGCTCACGCGCTCGCGCAGTCGCCGCCGTGCGCGCAGGCGCGCCAGGCTCGAGGACGAAATGGCGCTTAATGAGGGGCTGCGGATCTGGGTGGAGCGCAGAGATGCGTGGACGGGGGCGGCGAGCGTGCGGCGGTTTGGCGTGAAGCGGCGGGGGAGGGGCGATGGCGTGGCAGGGGAGAGTGTGTTGAGGGAGGGGAACGCGACGACAGCACACAGCGCAGCAGACGCCGATGCAGAGACCGCCACAGCAGACGAAGGCGCCGTAATGGGCGACGCAGGCGCAGACACGATACCCTCAGACGCAGCAGCAACCGCAACACCCGAGACCCCCGCCCCAAAAGGCCCCCCCGACACCCTCCCCGTCGCGCCCCCCCTCCTCCCAACAAACCCCCTCCGCGCCTCCATAACCCCCAAATCCTACCCAGACATCTACACCAAAATCGTCGCGTCCTCGCGCACCCCCGCCGTCCCCATCAACCTCGCCGACATGACGCGCGCGCTGGTGCAGGGGTGGAAGGACACGGACGAGTGGCCGCCGCGGGTCGGGGGCGTGGATCCGCTTGCGGGGCGGCGGCGGGGGGCCGGCGGGAGTCTGGGGGGCGTGCTGGGGGGCGGCGGGCTGGGGGGGCTGATGGGGGGGCAGGGACAAGGGGGGTTTATCCACAGACATCCGCATTTGGAGAAGGGCGTCGGCAGTGTCAGGAAGATTCTGCATCTCAATGGCTCGGCGCATGCGCATGCAGCGCCGAATGGGAGTCCGGGTGCAAATGCGCCGGGCGAGGGGTAGGAGGGGGTTGGAGGGATTGGGTGCGAGGTGTGCGTGAGAGGCGGTGGTATATCTGGGAGGAACTCCGCACTGGGGACTCGTAGGGGGGGGGTTCGTGGTGGGAACTCGTGGTATTGATAGCACAACAGCTACTGCAGAATCAGCAGAATAGCGCCCTTGATACTATACTGAGGAATAGGAATCGAAGTGCTCGAGCCAGGCCTGTGTTGTGGATTACGTGTGCGTGTGCACGCCTCTGTTCACATCGGAACGTGTTTCATAGTATAGCTCTTCTTCAGACCGAAGGTGCATCTGCACTTCCAGGGCATCCTGTTTAGGAGTCTTGACCGATGCAAGGATGATAATGGTAGCCGCTTAGGTTAAATTTATCTTCTTCTGATTTAACCAACTGCTTGGATTTAATGTTAGATCAGCAAAGCAGTGTATAAGGAAATTATACAAATGAAGCATTTTACTAGTACTACATCAAGATCTTTATTCTATAAAGTAGATAAAGACTAAGAGTATTACTTTAGTTAGTGTATTAGTCCTATATATATTGTTATTAGAAACTACCCAATAAATTTCCAATTAATTTAGTTATTGTTCTGTAGCGTAGGTCTACTTACAGCAGCTTTTCGATGAGTTCAGTTCTAGATTAGTCGCGCGTGGCTGCATTTTTGCTCTGTTCTGGCTGCAACAATTATATGATTGGCTTTTGCCCTCTACTACGTAGGCTGGATTTATAAGACGCTAGTAGGAGCATTGGCATAAGTTAGGACCGTTTTGCGGAGGAGCATAGACAAGCATCTGCGTAGATTTGGACCATTCTCCTAAAGAGCAGAGAAGAAGCATTGAATTAAATGATTTTTGGCTTCAAGTTTAGAAGACTATAGACACATGGATACTTACGGCTTTTTAAGCCGCAAGAGTATGAGGTTATAGTATTGTCCTCAGGCAAGCAGAGGCACTGCTTGTGTACTGTCTGCCTTGTCCTGCACGTAAGTTCAGCCATACCTCATGGATATGCCCGCAAAAAGGTAATCTATACTACACTTCTGTATAAAGAACACCACAGAGGTCCTATATACCTAATTTACCCAGGAGTGCGGTGTAAAAAACACAGGGCGATGTCATTTACACTGCGACGGTACCCCGGTGAGAGTTGTCGTCGTACCGATCTCGTCTCTGGCCTATCCTGCACGATTTTGAGGGTCAGCTGTCGTTATTTCTGCGGTCTGAGCGAGGACGGACCTACCTGTCGTCTCAAAACCCTACCGCAACTTCACCCTCTTCCCGATAGATCTCATTCCAGCCCCTGCCCTCGCCCTGCATTAGAATAGTATCTCCCGCTCTTGGCATGAGATACGACGTCCCCACCATCACCCACCCTTCCTCCTCGAACCTCGAGACAAGAATCGCGAATGAGGAACCTTCAGTGTCCACCAGGTCGACTGGATCGTCGTTCTCTAAACAGCGTTTCCAACGGGACGTAGTACGTCCTGTGAGGCTGGCTGTAGCGTAGCTACGGCCAGAAAGTCAACTACAACGGTACGGGTTACAGTAAAGAGGTTATTAGACAGCGTTGTAGCTATAGACAGTACTGTAGTTTCCTATTTAAGTATAGCTGCTTCCTAAAGTGAAGTTGTATTAGTAGCTCTAATAGGCATAACATGTTTTATAAGCAAGTCAGCAACCTAAGCAAGTTAGCAACACTAAGCTAGCGCACTACCTGCGCATAACTACTATATAATGCGTAACATACTTATTAAAAATTATAGTAAGCTAATCTATTCTTTAGACTTATTACTATCCTTAGAATCCACTATTTCTACCTTATAGGTGCAGGAGTTATATTCTTACTTACTATAACGTCTATAGTGTCTTACGCTACGCACCTTAGGCATAGGCCCTTTACTAGCATTATGCTTCCTACCCTCCCTCTTAGTAATTAAGTCCTATACTTCCCCTACTATTAAGGTCTCCTCTATCTAAATATACTTGTGTTTTCTTAACTAACACTTTATAAGCTTATTAATTACGCTTTATATACGTGCTTATCCCTTCTATAATAATACTATATTATATATAATCTGCTGTGTGCCTTTACTAAGCTAATTAATCTTTTTATCTAATAAGCTTAAAGAGGACCTATAATAGTTTTAAACCCTCTATTAAATAAGTAAAGCCTATGCTTTAATTTTATAGGTATTATATAGTATCTACACTTCCTATACGCCTTGCACTAGTAATAATAGTGCTAGGGTCTATAACCTTATATTAAGCTTTAATAGAACAGCTTCTAGGTTATATAGGACTAGCCTAGCACCTCTAAAGCCTGCCTTAATATTCTCTACTATTAAAGACTATTTAAAAGCTAGCTTAAATACTTAGAGGAAGCTTTCCTTGCTAATAAAATATATATAGTTATATACTAAGGCTAAGATCTAGTTGCTATACCTATGCTTTAATAGTATAAAGTAACTAATGTTAAGAGGTTATAGTAAGTATAATAAATATAGAGGTATATAGCAAAGAATAATTTTCTTCTCCTTATAAAGATCCTAGAATTTAAGCAAGCTATAGCTCTTATAGCTATTAATAATAAG
>JAGKPY010000200.1:0-24577 GCA_022609225.1 Boeremia lycopersici | reverse complement strand
ATAAAGTAGTTCTTATTTAGTAGCTATTTAAGAATATTTACTAAAAACTTATAAAACTCTTTAGTCTAGATAATTATACAATAAGATAAGCTTACTCTTTTTATAGCTTTATAGTATATCTAGCTAATTTAAAGGCTAATTTATTTAGAGTATTCTTAATATTCTTAGTAGTTAAAGGCTGTAGTATTATCTTTTAATAAGTATACTCTTTAAGAAGTTTAAGGTTAAAGGATTAAGTAATTTTTCTTATCTTTTTTATTATAGGACAACTTTATAGAGTAATAGTAAATAATAAAGAAGTAAAGAATAGAAGAAGTAGAAGGAAATAAGGATATAAAGAAATAAGGGAAGGAGGAAATAAGAAGAGGAGGAAAGAAAGAAAGAAAGAAAGAAAGAAAGAAGAAAAGAAGCAGAAGGGTAGGATAAAAGAGGTGCCAGCCCTAGACTGTAGAGATATATCACATGCTTAAGTCTTTAAGGTAGTCTTATATTCTAAGTAAATAGCCTAAAGTAGTTAGTTAGTTTAGTAGGAAATACAGGTTTATAAAGACAGAAACCTGATATCTACAGGTTAGTATACTTAAAACAGTACCTTGACAGACAACGGATCAGACATAAGAACTTGTTTTTAACGTCCTATGGTCATATGTATCATGTTGGCTACAAGCAACAGTCTTATTGTACTTCATAATTCCAAAGGAAAGTCAAAAGGATGATTTCCTTGTCGGCACTTAGAGCAGAGAGCGAGTGTTTGCTACTCTACCCGCATCGACCGGGGAACGACTGGAGACTAATCGCGGTACGGGAGGCGCATAGTCTGTTATCTTGATCCGCTACGTCTATTTCCATGCAAATGCTTGCTTACGCCTTGCCGTCGCTGAACTGCACAACCGCCCACTTCCCACTCCACGCCCACTTGCGCCCGCCAGCGTCAGTGCTGCCGCCGGGCATCTGCAGCAGCTCTTCGTCGCGGCCCTCCGGCAACCCGACGACGACGTCGGCTTTGCAGGTGCGCAACGCAAGAACACAGACGCCGGAGCTGGGGCCCATCGGTCCGATGGCTTGGGTGAAAGGCGTGGTAGCTGGCCATGCCGCCTAGTTTTGTCAGCATGTAATCGTGTCAAGTTGAGAGGAACTAAGGTGGACGTACATCGGCTGTCAGTTTGCGGTAGTTTAGATCGCCCTTGAAGATGACAAGCTCGCTCGACTGCAGGTCCTCGTGCAGCTCGGGTGCTGTACCGGGCAGGCGCCAGTAGCTGCCTGCGCCTGTCCAGAAGTCGTTGGGGCGCAGCACTAGTTGTCCCTCAGCGTAGATGCTCGTCCAGTGCTGGAACAAAAACTGTAGGTTTGCGAGCTCTACGTCTGAGAGCGGCTGCGGTGTCTTGCCGGCCGCCTTGTCCTCGTCGGAGAGCGTGCTGTAGAAGTTTTGCGGCTGTGCAAGTGCGGAAAGGAGCGCGGCGAAGTCGGCGGGCAGCACGTCGGAGACGAACCACGGGATGGATTTCGGGTGGAAGACGACCGACGTGGCGAGACCAGAGGCAACGAGGTATCCGGCCAGGATCAAGTCGACGAAGAGCTCGAAGCCGGCATTGTCGAGCACGATGTCGACACGGCGGTCTTTCTTGCCGGCCTCTTTCGCGGCCGTCAGTACCTTGAAGGCCTTATCCAGGTCGTTTACGAGTATGTTCTTTTCCGAGTTCTTGCGCGCTTCAGAGCCCTGCAGCTTCTGAATATCTTCATAGGAGAGGTTGGTCAGGAGCGAGAGATCGGTCGCGTTGCCCCACAGGCAGATCTCGCACATTTCTCGGAACAGGATCTCCTCGGCAGCCTGCAGCTCTTCCTGTGTCTCTGCGCCCTTGATGGTATGCTTCTGCTGCAGCTCAGTGACGATGTCCTTGTAGCGACCAGCGAGTTCGAGAACGGCGGGGCGCGACGACTGGAATGTCGCCATCTTCTGGCGCGCGAAGATGTCGTAGGAACGCCAATGTGTGGTTTGCTTGAAGATGCTGGCGATGCGTCTACCTATACCTGTTAGCAGCCGTTCCTCGCACCTGAATCGAAGCTCCATACCGGTACAGGTGGCACTCGGCGTACAACCACGGTGCGCTGTGCCACTTGAGTCCTCCACGCGCGGCCAGCTCCTGATTGTAAGCCTCGAAGTCGGACTCGCCATCATCCGGGATGGGCGTGACTTCGCGGTCGTGCTGCAGTTCGTACTTGAGTTTGGCCAGCTCCGAGACGACCTGCTTGCCTTCCTTCACCGTCTCCTCATCGCTCGACGTCATCGTGGACTTGTGCACGTCGTCGATGCCCTGGGTGAGGATGATCGGCCATCGTTCGCGCGCCGAAGTGTGGGCGAACGAGGCGGGATCGCTGGTGTTGTATTGAGTCGGGGCAAAGCTGTCGTACTCCATTGTTGCTGAGTGGGGATTCAATGGCTGTACGGCGTCTTGATGTCTGATGTCGAGACCGAGCGCGACAACGATGGTGGGGTGGTGGGGCACTCACAATTTCTGCAGGGATTAGTTTTCGGGAGCCCTTCTTAGGTTAGTCTGGTGCTTATCCTATGTAGCATTGCTCCGTCTTCCCAGCCTTCGCCTTACAGTTCACGATGTCCTCCGAGATTCCGACCCACTAGGTATGGAGCTCCGTCGCCATATTCCACTCGAACTGGTCCTGAATATCATCACGTGTGCACTACCGTCATCGGATGCGATACTCCCTCCGTCGCACGATGTTACAAAACTCTTGCTGACGTTCACCTTGGTCTGCCATGAGACAAGACGGCTGGCCAATCGTTATCTGCGCGAACGGTGCGTGTATCTCTCGTCGTCAGAACGGCTGAGCGCGTACATCTTGGCAATCAAGCAGGAGCCAGCACTGCGCAACGCCACCACACTATCTTTGTCGCCCTTTCGAATTACTATTGATGACCTGCCGCTGTGTTCTTGGGTCCGGGAGCTATTTAACTACACTTGCGGCTCCCTTAGCAGACTCGTCATTGACATACCCCTACGGAGCTTGTACCCGGAAGACGACCACTTGGCCGTTCGTCGCGTGCTCAGGGAGGGCTTTGAGCGGCTGGAGAACCTTGAGGAGTTCGTTAGCTGTCAGGACGAACTGTATCTTGAAGTCACTGAAAATGCCCGTCATCCGGCAGTATGGGTGAACTGGAAGAGACTGAAGCGCCTCGCCCTCTACAATGTCGACCTGACTTTTTACTTCTTCCAAGACCTTGCACGCCTTCCTGCCCTGCAAACCCTAGTCCTCTCACGCTCCGATGGCAACGAAGATTCCCTCGATGACTGGGCCGAGTACTTCAAACATACTGCCCGGCCGATCAAGCTCATCATGTTGGGCTCTGAACGGCGGCGCCTGATACCCGACCATCTCCTTTCTGGGCGCATACAGAACAGATCTAGGGTCGTTGACGTGCCCATGATCAAGTCGATTTGGCTACAACATACCATCGACTTTTCCTACCACGAGTGCCAGCAATTCGTACGCTCTCATGCTGAGGCCGGCACGCTGTGGGATATCGATCACGGGACAATACCTTGTAACGGTCGCCCATATATCGACGAGCCGTATCTCGCACAGCTCGGTCAGTACTGGCTGATGCTAGACGAGCGACGCCGAGCTTGGTCAGTCGACTAGTCCTCACGTGCCGTATCTGGGCGTGCTAAAATTGAAAGGCCTCGTGCACCCCGAACATACAGCCACCGCCACGGTCCACAAAATCAGAACTTCTTCAGAGAGTACATGGCCGGCGGCTTTGAATAAACTGCATGTGGTCGTCAATTCATCTGCAACCTCGAATATGCACGCAGCTGCCCCGAATGCGCGGTATAGCAGATGTGAAATCCTTCTCAAGTTCTTCCACCGTAGTCTGTGTCACAGTCTTGAATCGCAACTATTTAGTACAATCTTGAAACTGTCGTCTAGCAAAGAACCCGAACATCTGGTAAATAGAGCCTATCAACGGGTGCAAAAGCTTATAATCCCCTTGGGCGCCGCGAAAAATCTGTGCAATACGTAGCGCCATAGAAATAACGGATATGAATACCAAAAGAAGGTAGGCTGTATGCAAAGTGCTCGGAATACGCTGGCGGCAAGGTCTTTGGTACGACTGTAGAACTTCGGCCTAGTGATACAAACGCGATAGTCTGAAGAAGTGTATGTACTAATCCTTCTTGTTTCTTTTGCCAGCTTTTAGTGTGTGATAACAGGGATTTGGAACAAGGATTTCCTTCGCAGGAGATCATTTAGTAGCGTTGCATAGCCACATCGAATTTGTGATTGCGGTTACATGAGCAGTTGATACGCACCCGACTCCCCTCCTTCCCTGCCCTTGAGACTAATCTTACTGATCCGTCCTCCCTACCAAGGCCCCCCGTATATCTAGAAAATACTCCTCGCCATCCGCATATACCACGGACTCAAGTTGCTCCAGCATCCATGCTTCAGTGACGAAATACTGTCTTCGTTATCCTCACACTGCGGGATCGTCCACGGGTAACTCAGCACCGGGCGGCTCGCCTTTGGATCGTCGGTGCGAGTCGACAGCTGCTCAGAACGCCAGAGGTGAGCTGAGACCTTGTAAGACTGTTTCTAACCAAAAGCCGTCGACCTGTCCGACTGGCACTGCGAAACATGTTGGAATGACCCTTGGCGCTTCCTAGTCTACATTTCTGGCATCCGGATGGGTAGGTCTTTGAGATGCGGATAGTGTACGGGGATGACTGTGTTCATCGCGAGTCAATCTTCCCCACGCGTACCTACAGACTTGGACTGCTTGTCTGCTACTTCGAGTCTGGTAAGCATATTCTTGGGGCCTCAGTGGGTTGCGTCGAGATGTGATAATCACAATGTATCAGTCCAGAGTGTTGTTTCGTGACCTTCCATGGATGCCTCGGGCTTGCTCTATGGTGCCTTCAGTCGTTGTGTAAAAAAGAGGGTGAAGCTCATACAACGGTTCACCCCTCTTCGGCTTTCGTGCCAGTTGCTGCTTCAAGATGGTCCACCCAGGCTTTCCTCTCTTGGTACGTTGGTGAGCCGAGCATATGCGCTTTGCTATTAGGTTCCATTCTCCTGATCATAAGGATGTACTGAATCGAATTCCTGGGTACTTCGTCGAACATCGTGGCCTTCTGGAACTGAAGTTGGTCGCCTGGGAGCAGGATTTCAAGCTCTTGGACGTGGATGGGCTTGTACATGTTAGTGTGTATAGTTCCAAAAAGAAGTGAGAGCTTACTGCGTCAGAGACAACCACCTTATCAACAGCGCCTTTCTTTTGTGGTTTGAGGTCACCCCAAAACAGAAAGTTGTCAAGCAGCACAACGTGCACGGGGTACCAAGGTCCCTTGCTCTTAAACTTCATTGTCATAACGCCCTGGTATCTTACGCGCCGACTGGTGTCACGTAACTTGAGCTGCGACATAATGCCAGCGTCAGGTGCGTGTATGCGCCGTTCTAGATTCTGGAGGTCTTCTTGACTTTGCGACTCCTCAAGTACCGCGGCGGACTTAGATTTCAGCCAGGATAAGGCCTCGAGCGCACGCGTCAGTCGCTGTACCTCAGTATTTGCGTCCACATGGTTAGTAACAGCTGCAATGCTAATAAAACTTTGCATCTTCTCGATACACAGATCAAGTTCTACGATTGGTAACTTCAGATAGTCCTCCCAACTCTTGCCAAAGTAGGCGAGGCTGAGACCCAGGGTATTAACGAACGGCGTGAATTTGCTGTCGTTGTTTTGCGTTGCTCTTAGCGCACCGAGAGCATGTGGCAATGCAGAACAGTACCCGCGAAACATGTGTTGTATATTGGTAGTCCAGGTCTCGAAGATGGTAGGATCACATACTGCCTGGTCAGATTCGAGAAGTTGCTGCTCCATAGGTAGCCAGAGGAACTTCTTGTTGGTCGCAGCAAGCTTCTCGCCGATCAGAACAATGCCTAGATGTGGCTCGAGAGCAGGCCATGACTTTAAAACATTATCGTAGAACGATTTCCTAAGTCGAGTCATGCGGTCGAAGAATGTACGTTCGGCCTCTACCAGAAGCAGCCAAACAGCGCGCATTTCACTGCTCTTGAAGACCGGACGAGCGACACGAAGTCCTGTGCTGACCGGCTTTCGTGCGAGGTCAACATGCGAAGCTTTGTGTGCAGGTCGAAGCCCTGGACTGTTTGATTTTGGTGCAAGGTCATTGTGTGAAGCTTTATGTGCAAGTCGGAGGCCTGGACTTTTTGTGCTCGGTGCGAGGTCATTGTGCGAAGCTCTCTGTGTCAGTCGAGGCCCCGAATTGTTTGGTCGTGATGCAAGATCAATGTGCGAAGTCTTGAGTGGAAGTCGAAGTCCAGGATTGTTTGCTTTCTGTGCGAGGTCAACGTGCGAAGATTTTTGTGTAAGTCGAGGCACTGGACTGATCGGTTTTGGCGCGAGGTCAACGTGCGATGCTTTGTTTGGAGCTCGATGAGGCTGCTGGATGGGCTGTCTCGGCGTATTATGACTATGCTGGGCAGGATTATAAGCTGTATATGGTGAGGCACTCTGACTGCGCTGAGCAGGGTCATAAGCTGTGTATGAAGGGGGCTCTGATGTCCTTGGCATAGTACTCGAACCGTTCAGAATATCGTAGTCCAACCACCCTTTCCTTAATGTAGCCGCGGATGTCTGCGGACGGAGCGGGGGTCTGCTCGCATAATTTGGAGGGTTCAGACTCTCGTGTTCTGACCACCCTTTTCTCAACGTCATCGCAGAGTTTTGGGGTCGAAGTTGGGGTCTACTCGATTGGCGTGGCGGCAGTGGGGGCATGGCCTCGGGCACATACGGTGGTCCTTCACTAAATGATCGAAGCGGCGGTCGTGGAGATGTAGTATCAACTTTCCTCTCCATTGTATCGAAGCTATCGGCTCGAGTAGGTGTCAAATAAGGTGCTTTCGATGGGGCTTGTGGCATAAACGGTAGCATGTCCCGCTCAAGAGCATCCAAATCGTACATCGACTCAACCTTCTCGGACGGTGGGACCTCTGATGTTGGCACATCTGGTGTTGGCTTTGGTAAAACCATCGGAGATTCTATTTTCGACCCCGAGGTGATCTGAGCCACGAGCTGTTCAGATCTGGCCGCGACTAGAGAGTTGCGCCTTGGCGGAGGCCCTTGTATGGTGCCAATCTCGGTAGACTCTCCGTCTCCAACCTCAGTCTCAGTTGCTTCAAACTCTTTAAGATCAAACTTAGCCAAGTCCGTGGCGTTCAATGTGTAGCGTGCCATAGCTCGTCGATATGCTTTTGAGTTGACAACCTGATCGTCAAACTCGAGTTGCGCAGACTTGACTACTGATTGAGCGTCCATTACATCTGTGACACCGCTATCATGCGCGAAGATAGACTCAGGGACCATGATGCGCGGGTGGGTCTGGCGCAATGTCTTGGACCGCTTGACGACCTGATCGAGTTTGTCGCTGTTGTCTTCGACCAATTTCCTGATGTCTGACATGGATTCCATTTGTAGGCCCTGTATAAGCAAACTGAGGGCCGACTGCTGTCCTCGTATTTGTGTCAAGAGTTCCTTGAATGTATCTTCTTTCCAGAGGTATTTGGCCCTGTCCTTGAACTTGAGGTCATTACGTTGAGCCTTCTCCACCAGGTCCCGTACCTCTTCCTCCAAGGCCCCATATACAACACGACATCCTGTCAGGGCTCGGTCGAAAGTTTCCAGCAGCAAAGGTTTCCGTAGCAGAGAGTCGTGCTGCATGAGATTCTGTACCTGGCTCAAGGAGGCAGCTATAACCATAGACTCGGAGTATATGGCGGTGATGAGCATCGATGCATCTTTGTAGCGTTCACGGAGGTCGTACAGCTGCTTCGCTGATTGGATGCATTGAGGCAGGGCCGCCATCTATAAAAAACTTGTCAGTCCAGTCCTAGAAGTTCGGGTTGCTTCCTCTGCACATTTTTGCGGCTGTGGTAAGCATCTACACGGAAGGATACATACAATGCTGAACACAGCCGAGATTGGTTCCATGGCTGCGTACTGCTGCTCTCCAGCAGCGAGGTAGCACAAGTTTTCGAACAGGGGAAGCGGGCATGTCGACGTTCGTATACGTTCATTCCACGGTTAGCTCCCATCCCACGCGTCGCGGTCTCCGCTCAAAAGCTCTAATCTGTATGTAGTTAGCGTCCCGAACCGCCCGACGCTAGACAGCCGTTACCCATCTCATCGTCCATCTTCGCCATGACGATCAGCAGCAAGCTACAATCCCTGGCTCATTCACTGGATTTAATCGTTGTGCGAGTCAATTACTTTGATAGTTGGACAACAGGTTTGGTCTTTCTAATCTACATTGTTACCCGCCGACTTACGTCTGACCTAAGGTTGATTTTACTCTAGGCCTCAAGAGCAAAAGATGTAAGAAAAATATACTGCTTCAATTTCGATGCAAAACTTTACACATAGGCGACATCAGTCCTTCCCTGATACCAAGCCAAAACATCATGAACGTTTGGCCATCCAATATAGCACGAGAAGCTCTCTGTTACCTGACAGGGTAAAGTTCCACTTTGAATTGATAGGAGAAAACTGCCCGCGACTGTCAGGTGTTACCCTCTGCCTATTCAAGCGACAAAAATAAAACGAGCCACTAGGTATCGGAATCTCCGATTCTTCCTACATACTAATAGTGGCTCCGGAAGCCACAGGCCTAGTCGTTCTTGGACAAGACTCCCTCCGAGCTGGCATGTCATCATTCCGAGGAATCTACCTTGGGCGGTGCACGCTCGTAAAGACATTGCGGGCGATGTGCAGGCCAATCAACCAGGCGCACTTTATGAGCGAGCAGGGATCGCAGCGCACTTTGAAAAGCTCGGTGGTAGATTCGGCCAGATGCTATCTGCGAAACACGGACCGCAAAAGCGGGCTCCCAATTGCTCGTCCGTTCGTTCGTTAATGTCGCTGCTTCTAAAACGGCCGCAAAGACTTCAATAGGCTGGAATAGCTACGTCAAACAAAGTCATCGATTCAATACTATCTAGGCTTCGAGACATAATGTACAGGTCTCTCATCAGCAGGTTCTTCCTTGTTGAGTCTGCATTGGTCCAGGACGCAGTAAACTCCAGTCGTGCGAGCAGTGCGGAGATGCTGGCGCAGGTGCGGCGCGTGGTGTTTGTGGGGGAGCATGGGCAGAGGGGTTTCCTCTTTGTGGGGCGGGTGCTATGAAGGGAGTAATGGGAAGGGGTTCTAGTTTACGGGAGAGTTGTCACTTGAAGTGGGAAAAGGTGTTGCAAGAAGGACTCTTCATTAAAGGAGAGGGGATATATATATCTAAAACCGTCATTTTGTGGCACGCATCAGCCACGCGCTCACGCGGACTCGTTCAGTGTTGGCCGCTGCCCTGCCTGCTCCGGCTCGCCTGGTGCGTGAGATCCAACCTCTCGTTCTCGCGCTTCAGCGTCGTCTCCTTGGCCTCGGGCCTGTACGGGAAGCCGGCCTTCTCGCGCGCCATGTCGTTGATCCAGCGGCTGTTCGGCTCGATCTTGTGGGCGCCGTTGGCGAGCTCGTCGGCGAGGTACAGCCAGCTCAGCGCATTGCCAACGGTGCTGACCTCGTCGCTGACGTGATTGGCGGCGTAGTCGGCCATCTTGGTGTACGCCTCGTCGTCGGTGAAGAGGTGGTTGAGGTAGTTGGCGACGGTGTCGTGCTCGCCGACGTCGACGAGGAAGCCAGACTTGCCGTGTTCGACCTGCAGGGGGATGCCGCCGCGGCGGGTGGCGATGATGGGGACGCCGTGGTGCAGGGCTTCTGAGACTTTGACTTCGAAGCCCTCGCGGGTGGAGAGCTGGAGGGCGACGTGGGCGTTGGCCATCAGGATGTTGAGCAGCTGGTCGACGGGGCCGATGCGCATTACGATCACGTCGTCTTTGATGTCTGCGTACAGCTCGTTGAGCATATTTTCAGTCTCGTCGAAGATGATGGTGGCGTCGGGGTCGTCGATGGCTCCGTGGCCGGCGATGACGAGCTGAGGAATCTCATCAATGGGCTTGTCCTTCATGTAGTCGCGGCGGAGAACAGCATAAGAAGCGAGGACATCCGGGATACCCTTGGCGGGATCGAAACGTGCAATTTGTGTGATGTACTTGCGCCTCGGGAACGCAAGGAGGTTCGCACCCTTGTCAACACAGGCCATTTCGAACTCGTGCATGTAGTACTGCGTATCCCACTCGTCGAGTTCCTTGTTAAGGCCATCGAGCCAATCTGTGGTTGCAGGGAGGTAGCCAACCTTCTCTGTGGTCACGTTCTTAGGCACAAATTCACGGACGGGGTGGCTGATGAACGCGTCGCAATCCTTGACGTTGTTCCAGACCCAGTTCCAGACTCCAGCAGTAGGCGTATCTTGCTGGTCCGCCAGGTCTGCACGTACTTGGATGTGGCTGCGGAAGAGGACGGGTCGGGTTGGGTCTTGCTCTTTGGCAATCTTGACGAGAGAGGGCATTTGGGGATCATCGACGATAATGACATCGGCTCCGCCCTCCGAGCGAGGTGCAAGAGGTCCGCCCTTGGCAATCCAGTAGCGTTCAGCATTTTGCCTGGCCCACTCGTCGAGAATATCGATACTCTTCTGGTCCAGACGAAGACCGGTCTTCTCTACACCCTGGAGGATGTTGTGGTTGTTTTTGGTAATACGGAAGACCGCAGGTTTTGGCTTTGGCACGTACCTAAAGAGCATGAGCGTCTACCGCTGAAAACAAGACCAGTGAACTTACCACTTGCAGTTGACATTGATCAATCGGAGGAAGCGAATGAGAGCGTGTCTCATGAGAGCAACACCGCCGCCTTGAGGAGTACTGTTGAAGAAGGCGATCTTAGTACCGTTCTTCTTGAGTGAATCTGCGTAGAACATGGTGGCCGCATAAGTGTTGGGGTGCACGCTCTTGCGGTAAGTAGTCTCATCGGTAATTTGAGTCTGTCCGTCTGAATCGACACCAACTTCGTTGCGATGAACCACTTCAAGACGAGGCTGGTTGGCCTTGCCGAAGAAACTGCATATGTTAGTACATGTCGAGGATCAACGCTAGACCAGTACTCACCCCAGAGCCTTCCTTACTACCGCATCAGCCTCTTCGTCTACAGTTTTGTAGTGAGGTGTATCTGGGGTACCAGTGTTGTGCTTGCCAGAGCTGGGCTCCAACACCAGAGGCACGATATCCAGCTCCAGCCATAAGCGTGATGGCAACTGGGGACAGATCTGCACGGTCTTGGTCGTCAAACCAGCACCAACAAATTTGAAGAAGTGCTCGTCACGATAGTGCTTCACCTTGCTGACAATGTCTTCAGCAAAAAACTCGGCGCGTTCCTGAGAGGTGGCAGGGGTTACAGATCCAGAATTGGTCTCGGAGTTCGGGGCTGACGTCTCCGAACTATTGCTTGAGTTTCCACCGATAGAGGTAGTTGCGAAGTCAATGGAATAAGTGCCGTCGTGAATCACGAAGGCAACTTCAATTGAACCGTCAGGACTATCGCTGACAGCAATGCCGATCCAGACAGGCTATAAACAAGTGTTAGTTTGGTTGTCATAACAATAAGAATGTGACTAACCTCGAGGCTGGTAGACGTCGATGTATCTTGTGCGGCTAGCTTCTGCTTGTGAGAGGTGGTTGCCATAAAGGCATCACGAGTCTTTTGGCGGGCCATGACTAGGCGTCGAGGAGGAGGTGCGTTGCTGTGGAGCTGGATGGTACCTGGCATTTTGTATGCGTTCGTATTTATTCTTGGTAACAAAGGATGGAATTTGTGACGTAACCTGGCGTGATATCGTGATATTTCCTAATTGGGAGTATGTAAAGGCAAATTGGACTATGAACTTGGAGTGGGAATAAGCTGTGCGTATTTAATGATCAGGTAGACGTTGACAAAGACACGAATTTATATGTACAAGTACAGTCGTGACTTCACGATACCTGCGTGTGACTGCAGCGTGAATCTGCAGGCGTGCTGAGTGAGCAGACGTCTGCTCGGAAACTTCATAGCCGCTGATGGCATTCAAGTGGGTCTCGAAGACATTCTTGTGGTGTGCGACACTTGGCTGCTTGCGCGGCAGGGACAGAGAATGGACTAAGAGCAGCGGTGAAGGCGCCGTGCAAAGATCACAGGCCGTGTTTATCGTGGCGATACCTTGCCAGTACTGAGCTGTAGACACGAGCATGGTAAGGTGATGCAAGCCAGGGTCAGATGTGGAGGGATCGGAAGGCTGGGGAAGGCGCTACCTACCGGTACCCATGGCGCCGCCCATGCAGCCGGAGTTTGTTCTGGCCAACGACATGGAATGCGCGCAGAGCCGACCACACAGACGACGACGATGATTACCGTATCGCGGCGTCGCTGCGGTGAATGAGGGTCGGTTGACATGAACGAATTTTCACGGTGGCCATCTGCCAATGGCAGGCGGTGCTGCCTTGCAAGCGGCGGCAGGAAGGAGCGATGGAGCTGAGGTGGTTGTCTCGTGGACGCTGTGAAGCAGCATGCAGACGCCTCTGTATCACTATCGTCGCTGTCTGTGCAACGAGTGCGTCACGACGAGTAGATGAAGGCAGGAGTCGGCCGTGGGGGTGGGCGTGAGGTGGGCCAGCATGTCCATGGAGCCGACCACAGTTGATGTGGTGCTCGCACCAGCCGCTCACAGCAGCACCGCGACACACGGCCGGGTCATCAATGCAGCATGGAGGGCATGAGTGCTTATCCAATTCAATGACGCACTGCAGCGGATGTTGTGGTCGCAGGCCGCGCCCGTTGCACGATGCAGCGAGCCTTGCTGTGCGCCCGAGGCGTCTCACCACTTTCCGTGCGGTACGGCGTGCGACAGTCGCAGCCTGCGGAGACGGGCCAGACACGGCGGGAGGGCAGTCGGCACCAAGTGTACCAAGCAGACTGGCCGAGGAGGCTGGCCATCAGACTGGCCATCAGGCAGTCGGCGTCGCGGTTGTCGCGACGTCGGCATTGAGGACCAGCGGCGGTGACGGCGTGCGCATAGCGGCTCGGCTAGACGGTGCTGGTGCATGGAGCATGGTGCATGGACGTGGACGGCTAGCGGCGAGGTTATTTTTGCCGAGATTCTCCTCAGGGCACAGTCTCCCGCAGCTGGGCCATGGTGTGCAATCGAGGTTGTGCGTGCAGCGCTTGGCAGGTTGCCGAGGCGGGTCCACTGTAGCATCGAGGACCCACCGCAACACGCCGTTCGTGTTCGCTCGCTCTTCGCCCTCACCACGCCTCACGCTGCATCCCACGCCCGCGCACCGCCCCCCGACTCCGGCGCGCCCATCTCAGGGCTCTTTTGCGTGCACTTCTGCTGCCGCCGTGTTGCTCGCCGCGCGCCCGCCCCAGCCTTGCGCCGCCCCAGCCTTGCGCCGCCCCAGCCGCCCAGCCCTCACGTCGCGTCCCGACAGCCTCCCGAGCCCGCGCAGACGACCGGCCCCAGCGAGACCCGCCAGCGCCCGCTCGCGACCATGAACCACGGCTACCCGCCCCCGCGCGCCATGGTGCCCCAAGGCGGGCCCAGCCAGCGCCTGAACGAGCTGCTGGACAACATCCGGACCGAGTTTGAGACCGAGTCGCAGCGCAGCGTCGACTACGAGGGCCAGAGTAAGTCGCCGTCCCGCGGCGGAGGCGCCGTGCGTCGCTGCATCCGCGCCCCGTGCTGACCCGCCAGTCACCCGCCACATCCAGGAGATCGAGCTCATCCGCAGCAAGGTCTACTCGCTGGAGAATCAGCACAACCAGATGAAGGCCAAGTATGCCGCCGCGCGCCCGCCCCCGTAGACGGCCCCTAACAGCGCCCAGGTACGAGGACCGCATTGCCCAGCTCGAGCGCGAACTCGAGCAGCGCGGCGGCCCCAGCCAGAGCGCCCACCACCACCCGTCGCAGCCGCAGCCGCCGCAGATCGGCCACGGGCCCAGCAATCTCTTCGGCGGCATAATGGCAGGCAGCGCCAACCAGGGCGGCCCCGGCCTCGCCCCGCCGCCCCAGGACGCCAACCCGCCGCACGGCATGCCGCCACAGCTCGGCGGCGGCCCGCAAGGCCCCCCAGGCCTCAATCCCGCCCCGGGCCCGCCCCAGCACTTTGGCGGCTACCAGCCGGGGCCGGCAGCCAACGGTGAGCACGCGCTGTCCGCGCCATCGCACCCCGCAGCGCTGACAGCGACAGGTTATGGCCAGCCGCCCCAGCCGACGGCCTCGCCCGGCGGCAAGCGCCCCGGTCCTCCTCGCGGCCCTCCTGGCGGCCCCGCCACGCCCCAGCAGAACAACCCGGCCCCGTACCCGGGCTCGCCCCAGGTGCCCCGGCCGACGCCCCCGCCCCACCACCAGCAGACGGCGCTGATGGCCCAGCACCAGCCGCCGCTGCCCCTGGCGCAGAGCAACTGCCTGGCCGACCTGGACGTCGAGCAGCTGCCGGCGCAGTACAAGCGCGAGGGCGACGACTGGTACGCCGTCTTCAACCCGCGCGCCCGCCGTGTGCTCGACGTCGACCTGATCCACAACCTGCCCCACCAGAGTGTCGTCTGCTGCGTGCGCTTCAGTCTCGACGGCCGCTACGTGGCCACTGGCTGCAACCGCTCCGCCCAGATCTTCGATGTCGAGACCGGAAACCCCGTTGCACACCTCCAGGACGGCAGCCTCCCCGAGGACGGCGACCTGTACATCCGCAGCGTCTGCTTCAGCCCCAACGGCCAGTACCTCGCCACGGGCGCCGAGGACAAGGTCATCCGTGTGTGGGACATTGCCACGCGCACCATCAAGCACCAGTTCACCGGCCACGAGCAGGACATCTATAGTCTGGACTTTGCTCGCAACGGCAGGATCATTGCGTCTGGCTCCGGCGACCGCAGCGTGCGTCTGTGGGACCTCGAGGCCAACTCGCAAATCGCCAACTTCTCCATCGAAGACGGCGTCACCACCGTGGCCATCTCGCCCGACAACCTCTACGTCGCGGCCGGCTCGCTTGACAAGAGCGTGCGCGTGTGGGACATCCAGAGCGGCCAGCTCGTCGTGCGCCTCGAAGGCCAGGAAGGCCACAAGGATAGCGTGTACAGTGTCGCCTTTGCGCCCTCGGGCGGCCGCCTCGTCAGCGGTTCCCTCGACAAGACGATCAAGATGTGGGAGCTCACGACGCCCACGCGCTTCGTTCCCGGCAATGCCCCGAGCGGCAAGTGCGTGCGCACCTTTGAGGGCCACAAGGATTTCGTGCTTAGTGTTGCGCTTACGCCGCATGGCGACTGGGTGCTCTCCGGCTCCAAGGACCGCGGCGTGCAGTTCTGGGACCCGCATACTGGTGTTGCGCAGCTCATGCTGCAGGGGCACAAGAACTCGGGTACGTATTCACAATCACTTGCAGTGTAGTGCTTGAAGCTGACTTGCACAGTTATTTCCGTGGCGCCCTCGCCCACGGGCGGCGTGTTCGCGACGGGCTCGGGCGACATGCGCGCGCGCATCTGGAAGTTCGACAGGTATAACGGGCCGTAGGATGGCGGTGCGGGCGTAGACGTGTGATGGCGGTCTATTCTTCCAAACAGACCAATGACGAACGACGAAAAGAGAGCTATGTGGGATGGGGGTTTTGACGCGGCGGCTACTTGGATGGACGGAGTGATGGAGGCAGGCAAACAGACGGGATACCTTGAGCATTGGGCGCGTTTCCAGTTACACTATTAGTTCCTCTCGCTTTTCATGACTGTAGGATGTGTAGGGTTAGCACGAATTGAGTTTGTAGGTTAGCACGAATTGAGTTTGTGGGTTAGCACGAATTGGTTTTTGGGTTTAGCACGTGTACTGTTCACGTATCATGTGAGTGAGATGTGAGTGAGATGTGCACTGGCAAGACATTTTCATTCGACACACGGCAGCTTCTGAACATAGTGTTCCTGCCTTTTAGTTCCCAGAAACGCCGGTAATGCACCCAAACGCCTTTCATGCCTCCCCCGTCCTTTTGTCACATGCTCTCTCACCCAATCCTCCTCATCCTTCTCTCACGCATCACCTCTTCGCAACCCTCCCCTTGGCGCCCTTGCTCCGCCCCGTAAACGGCTTCAGGGCGCCCTTGCCCTTGGACTTGGGAAAGGTAATCGAGTTGCGCGGCTTGCGGGCGCGCTCGTTCTTGGTGCGGGGCACGGACTGGCTGCGGTGGGGCTTCTTGGTGGACGTGGCGGCGTCGACGTCCATTTCCTCGTCGGCTGGGTGGGAATCAGCATTCACTCACTCACACGTGCTGGGGCGCAGGAATCACGGCAAGCAAAATCAAACGCACCCTTCTGGTCCTTGGCAGCCTCGTCCTGCACCTCGGCCTCGACCTCGCGCGCCTTCTTGGCCGGCGGCGCAGGCTTCTCCGAGTTGATGGTGGCCAGCAGTTTGGCGTGCAGGCGCTCGGCGCGCGCTTTCTCGACGGGGCCGAAGACGTTGGCGCGCAGCTTGCGGCGGTTGGTGCGCTCGGTGGAGGCGCGGAGTCCCTTGGCCATTGTGTGTGGTGGGTGCGGTGGGGTGAGGGTGGGCGAGGTGAAGGCGTGGGCTGGTGAGGTGGCGTCGGGGCGCAGAGGCAGAATTATTTCGAGCAATCGATTGCGGCGAGTCAGGACGGGTCCGTGCGCAGAGTGGTGGTGACGCGGGCTGCGATGCTGGGCGTGCGCTGCTGCGCGGGCAACAGCGACGAGACGAGGGGCTCACTGGCCTGCTGGGATGGGCGGCGGCTGGGCTGCGACTTGCTGCAGCGGGGGGGCGCGTCGGGCGTGGGCGTGGTGGGCGGGTGTTGTGCGTTGTGCGTTGTGCATCCGCGAGCAGGCGCGCGACGAGGCCGCGAGCTGGACGGAACCTCACATCTGCATCGCCTCTCACTGCCGCGCCGCTCGCCCGCAGACGCAGACGCAGACCCGCGCGCGCTCATGTCTCGCCGCGACGCTGCCTAACGCCCGCCCACTCCACCGCCCCCATGGCGTCCAGCCTGCTGCAGCTCGCGGCCACCATCGAGGCCCGCTCCAAGACGCTCATCAACAACGACCTCAAGAAGATGCTCAAGGAGGAGGGCCTGGCGCAGACGGGCAACAAGGCCGCCCTGCAGGCCCGCGTGATTGCTTGTACGTGCGCCGCTTGCTGCTGTGCTGCTGCTGCTCACCGTCACCTTCACAGGCATCAACTCGGCCGTTGCCACGGGCAATACCGACATGTTGCACCGCCTGCAGTTCCGCGTCCAGAACCACGGCGACGCGCCCTCGGCCGCCAGCAGCCCGACTGCCTCCAGCTTCGCTGCCCTGCCGCCGCCCGTCATGAGCGCGCACGCCCCCGCCTTCGCCAGCGCCCAGTTTGGCGCCCTGCACCAGCAGCTGCCGCCGCGTACGCCCGCCGCCCGCCGCCCGCCGCCCGCCGTTGTTGCGCCCGCTGACTCCCGCAGGATCGCAAGCCCCCGCCTACTTCTTCCGCGACAGCCCGTTCTTCGAGGTGCGCGAGCTCGTGCTGAGCAACATGACCCTCGAAGGCACGCCCCCGCCTGCTCCCCCCGTCGCTGTACTGACTCCCGCCAGCCTCGCCGAGCCACCGCCAGAACTGCACCCGCAACCTGATCCTGAACGACTCGCTCACCGCCCGCCTCAAGGCCGACCCGACCCTGCGCCTGCTGCTGTTCTCGGCCCTGGAGACGCCGCTGCCGCCCTTCACCCGCACTGACATCACCTTCCCTGCTCAGATCGAGGTGCGCGTCAACGGCGACGAGGTCAAGGCAAACTACAAGGGCCTCAAGAACAAGCCTGGCTCCACGCGCCCTGCCGACATCACCAGCCTGGTGCGCCTCTCACCCGCCAACTACCGCAACAGCCTCGTCGTCACGTACGCCCTCACCCACAAGGCAGGTGCAACTCACGCTGAGGTTTTCATATCCCTCCCTTGTTATTCCACTCCATGCTGCTGCTTACTGACTGCCTGCAGAAGTACAACCTGTTCGTGTACATGGTGAAGAAGTTCTCGGCTGCCGATCTGACCAAGCAGATTGTCGCCAAGAAGGTCATCACTAAGCAGGCTGTGCTCGAGGAGATGCGCGCAAAGGCCGCTGATCCTGACATCGAGGTTGGCTCCAGCGTCATGTCGCTCAAGGACCCCATCTCCACCCTGCGCATCAACATCCCCTGTCGGGCGGGCGTGTGCACCCACAACCAGTGCTTCGACGCTGAGTCGTTTCTGCAGCTGCAAGAGCAGGCGCCAACGTGGATCTGTCCCATCTGCAGCAAGACGGTGCACTTCAATGGCCTTGCCGTGGATGAGTACGTCAAGGAGATCCTGGCCCAGGTCCGGAACGCCGACCAGGTCACCATCAGCCCGACCGGCGAGTGGTCGACCCAAGAGGTGTCGCCCCCGCGGCGCAACGGCATAGCAGCGGATGACAGTGACGATGATTTTATCGAGATTGTCGATCCCACTGACTCGCGCGTCTCTGGCATCAAGGGCGAAGCTGTGCAGACACCCGCGTACCTCAGCACACCGCCTAACCCGTCGCGAGAGCCGTCGACAGCACCGCGGTCGGGGACGAAGCGCACGTCAGAAGTCGTCGATCTGACGCTGAGCGACGACGAGCCCCCGCGACCAGCCAAAAAGGTAGCGTACCGACCCCCAACCAATCCTCCCGAGCCGTCCCGCCACTATGAACTCCCTCCCCCCCTCCCCCGTCCTCGATACGACCCGCACGATCCGCACTCCTCGCACTCCTCTGCCTACCGGGACACGCGCCTGAACTACCCTCCCCGCCCCTACACCCCACAAGGACCCCCCGACGACCGCCACCTCTACAGGCCTGCCACCCCCTACCGCTCAGCCTCCCATTTCTCCGGCCCAAGCGCGGGTTCCTCGCGCTACCCTACCTACCTCGGCTCCTCCTCCCCTTGACCTTGACCCGCCAGCACGAATTTCCTTTGTCACCGGCTAACACAGCTGTCTCCAGGCACGAGTGGACTCGCTGTAGGCCGCTAGTCTGCTCCTTGGGGCGCCTCAAGAGGGTTCCCCGGCTTGAGTGGGAGATTGGGTGTAGTGCCTTTCCCTTGCCTTCTTCCCTTCTCGCGAACCTTGGTTTGGGGAGAAGTGGCCTAATGTATTTGCAATTTAGCGCGGGGCGTTTGGCGCGGATCGGTGGGCGCGTTGGAGGGGAGGTTTGTTTTTTGTTCTTTTGGAGGGGTGTAAGCCAGAGATGAGAGCTGAAGCCGCAGATGAGGGCCGAGGCCAGCGCGCCCCGGTGCATATGCGCCGTCAGTGATGCGACGCGAGGCAGACCGAGGAGGAACGAAGATGTACATGCAAACGGAGATGGAGATGAAGACGGGAGATTGAATGGGAGTAATGCAAAATAGTCTACTCCGTCGAATGTGAATACCACAGAACCCAACTCAATTTCATATCACGAGCTCCGCTCATTTCCCTCCTGTGGTGGTGCTTGGAGAGAGGTATCTACTTCTTGCACTCCCACGGCGGAGTGTGTTCGTGCTGTTGCGTGGTCTTTGTTCTCTTTGACTCGGGAGCTCTGATTCACTATTTTGGTATTGGGCGAAAGAGGACGAGAACGAGAGGTGCGTGTCGGTACGTCGACACGAAAGCGCAAGTGCAAGTACGAGTGCAGGAAGAAACACTGCTACAAGGGGGGGGCTGCACCGCACCGCACTGCACTGCACTGTACCGTCTTTTTTGACCCACACATCCCCGTCCCTAGTAACCCAATGTGTCGATACATTATGCACAGTATCCCGCCATCAGACACCGATGATCCACGCTCGCACGCACGCACAACTCGTGGTCGCGACGATACATAGTCTCGGGCCCCGCAGTACACGACACCGGCGTCGAAAACCACACACCCGCCACTTTCCTCCCCGATGCCGCGAGACGCGGTGACGCCACAGAGAGGGGGGTGTTGGCGAGTGGATCTCGGGGTCGACGTACTTGCAGATGGGATTGCTCAGGTGCTTTGAGATATGCGGATCTACATTGCGAGGCTATTAAGGGAATTTCGAAGAGAGCCTGGGGAGACGCTTGGCTGGAGGTAAAGGGGGAGTGCAGATATGTATTAGGTCAGGATTGGATTGTGTGGCCGAGGTGGATTTAACGCAAGTGATTAATTACAGGAGCTCGGATGTGAAAACCCACTAGGTGGCTGAGGATAGCAGTGAAGCGTTGGCGTCGTGTCCGAGCAGGAAAGCCCGGGATACTGTGCTTCTGGCGCGTTGTTCGCAGACAAGAGGGATGTTCCCGTGGTGCAAAGACAGTGCTGGTGGACTCTTTGTACGCTCCGATGCGGTGCGGGACAATAGACCATGGGAATCCCGCCCGCGAGTTCGTACTGATAGTCTCGCGCTGACACTTTTGCGCAAACGAGGATGGCGGATGGAATGCGAGTACATGCATGTTTGTGTCCACAAACACAACCATCCACGCTGTAAAACGTTGGAGATGTGGCAGCAAGATGCACTGCCGACTCCACGGACGCGTAGGTACACGCACCCCAGCGCTTTGGAAGGCGGGCGAATAGAGAAAGAGGGAGGGAGGCAGTTGCAGGCGCGAATAAAATCAATCCCACGTGGCACGAGACATATGCGACTCCAACACAACACTTAGATGCCATGCATCGCAGCACGCAAGCAGTGGACCAGCAACACGCCAGCGCGCCGTTCAGACCCACGCTGCCCTCATGCAGTGACGCGCCTTGCACATGGTTCTGGGGCGTGGAAGCGTTATGGCGCGGTGCGGTGCGGTGCGGTGCTGTGTAATTAGGTATGCTGTAATATAAAGCCTACTATATCGCAGTATCGCACACCACTATGCCCTACTCCACCACACTATACAAAGTCTGTGAGCCTTGGTTCTTCTTTGTCCACCGCCATCGCGCTAGACGTCCCCGCGCGGAATGTCGATCTGCCCGATCGAAGACACAAGTGCGAGGAGATGAGAGAAGCATGCAAGACCCGGTCCACAGACAAGACGTGGAGGTGCACACATCGGCATCCACCTGATGTTGTTCTCCGCACGACGACGCAGACCGGTGGACCGTGGTCTGTTGGAGAGATCCACGGAGCCTTGCGAGAGCCCTGCATTGAGACGAGGAGATGCAGGAATGGTCACGTGCCCTGTGTTGCACTGCTGCGTTGATGACGCTGGCATACTGGGCTGGTGGTGGGAAGGCACGGGGAAGCATAGCGCTGCTTCTGCGGCGACGACAGAGAGCTGGTGGCTGTGGGGTCGGGTTATCTGTGTGCTGTCAGTTGGTGGATACGGCGGTTGATAGCGTGCAACGGTGCTGGCCGAGGCTGGTTGGAAACACATTGGGCATCTGGGCGTTGCTGGGGGGTCATTGGCTCGGCCTGTGGGCTGGTAGGTTATGCATTCTGCAGATGGGGCGGAGGGTGGTGCGGAGTCAGCGGCGGACATGCAGCTGACTTGTGCTGGGATACAAGGGCATTGGGTGGTGCATCGGTCTACCCGAGTCCTCGAATGGATATGGGAACAGTACTCTTCCAGCTATTTGGCATTGGGTGGTGTGAGAGTATCTGAATGGACTCGAGATGCGATGTCACTATCCCTCTCCACACCTTAGTATTCCAGAGACCGTGAATAAGGTTCTCAGATGCTGTGGCTCCGAGAGCGGCGGTGAGTGGCTCGGCCTCACCGCCATTAATGCGGGTGGTAGTGGTGCTTGGGCGGGTGGTGAACAGTTCGTTGGTGAGCATATCCTGTGCACATTAACACACCGTCAGTACCACGTCGCATCCTGCTCAGACACATCCTGCCAATCCATCACACAAAGCCACAATCGAGAGATTTGATCATTTTCCACTGATCTTGGGAGGAATCTTGATTGATTTTGCCATTGCCTTGTCATGGATTTCCGAAAACAATGACACCGTTAACCAGCCTGAACATGCCATGTAAATGAAACTGTGCATGAAAGCCTCCCCGCTGTCGTATTGCTTCGTTCCGATGCCGTTGCCGGGTTTTGCGCCGAATCACTAACCGCTCCATCGCTCATCTACCATTCGTCTCGTCCCCTGGTGGCCGAAATTATATCGAAGAAGGGTAAAGCATGACGCGGACGGAGGCACCGAAGGACTTGGGAGGGAGGTTCGACCTGAACTTGGCGCGGACGACGCCAGAGTTTCCGTGAGGCCTGGTGACCTTGCCCCAGATGACGCGGATCTTGGAGCCCTGGATGGCGCGCTGGGCGCGGTAGACGTCTGCGATTCATTAACCTCCATGCTCCCTCGCGGTATCCTAGGATCGATTGTACGTACATGCTACGCGCTTACCGGCGTACCATTGTGCGGCGGCGGTGTCGTCAACACCCTCGAGCTTGAGCAGAGAGGTGCCGGGGTTGGTGTTGCGCTTTCTGTTGCGTGTGAGCGAAGCCTGCAGTGCAGTGCGGATTCAGTCGTACCCTCGCTGGTAGCTATGGCGTGTTAGCGATTTGTTCAGCATCTGGGTCCGATGCGCACTCACGAAATGTGCTTGCCCTTGACGTAGAGACGGTGAGACTTGGTGTCAGACATGGCGATGATTCCTGGCCTCCGGCGTGTGTGTAGAATCGGGAACCGTGGTGGTGCTGCGGGTTAGTTGATCTCCTGGTGTCGCGGTGGTCGAAAATCGGATACTGATGGTGCCTGCCTCGCTTAACGTGCGTCACGTGCCACTAGCGTCTCGCGCCTTAGATGCGTGTTGGAGCATCCACATCACCTTGCGCGTCTTTCGTAAATACAATGTGAATTTGGTAATGCTCCCATGGTGCTGCATTAGCGATCAGGATGCATACTGTCTATTATTACGAATACATGTTGTTGATGTGAATATTCGAATATTCGAAAGTGCCGTTGTGCGAGACTCCCGCACTTGGCGCCGCAACTATCAACACCAACACCTTGAAACCGACGCTGGCTACTCCGCGATGCCAGTCGTCGAACCACCATCAGGAGGCTGTCCTCCAGATCATGTACTATTCGTAGAGGCCGTGAAAGATGATCTATGCACGTGCCGCTCTTTTCGACCAGGGTGCGGTCAACAATCTACGTTGCTTTATCTGCGTTGACATCATTGTGTGAAGCGTGCTAGGGCCATATGCAACCTTTATGCTCCCGCGCAATCCATGGCAAAATCGTAAATGCTTGATGGCTGCATGATACTGGTATTGACTGCAAGGGCTGCTACTCGACTAGATATGTTCTAGCAGCATGGAATAGGCTGACAAAGATATTACTATTGCCTCCAAAGACATCTTGTTGTGAAAGGCCTGTGGCTTTCGTCACTTCCGGATCTCCCGAGTCAAGAGGATTTCCTGCCTTGAGGCTGTTGTGTGGTGCTAGATGCACATACTTCGGTCCAGCCGGCCTCGTATGGCAATGCCTTGTTTCGCTTTCATTGCACAGCTAACTACCAATCGTAATGTTTGCCTGCGGAAGGCTGAGAGTTCATAGGTATTAAACACAAGGTGCGGCTAGGCCCTGACTGCAGCGTCCATCCAGCAACCAGATGTAAGAGTTGCCCCACGATGGCTTGGTCAGCCGCGGATCTTATCTGCACAGCTATACAAGACTTGCCTTTTTGGAACACTCCCCCAAAATTGGACGTCTGTTGTTGCCAGTCTTTCATAACCACGACTGCAGTGTGCTGTAATCTAGTTGAACCATCCGCACATCTGGTTTTGACGTTTTTGCCCTGCATAACTCAGTCTGCCAGTGCTCTTTGGCTGCACCAGCTGCTGGCCGTCGATACATCATATGTACCGTGCTGCGCGGTCAATTCGCCGATATACACCTATCGGCCCGCGCTAATGGACTGAATCACTTCGTCGTGTCAACGCTCACCGGGTGATCTCAAAGTATTTCCGGCTACAGATCCCACGCCCGCAGTGCCATGTTGAGCACACCCGGCGGGCTGTTAAGCGAATGCTCGCAGGTGCTAGAGAGCGCGATGCTGTCAACGAGCTGCAGCCTTGTCGGGCGGTTAGGGCCTCAACAAGGTCTCGTGGACCGCTGAAGAGGGGCCGGAGGATTGCCAGCAGCAGCCCAGATTCTTTGAGGCTTGCCGACCTGCGTAGCGTACTCAATTTCGCGACACATAAGCTAGTTGACCTACTTTCTGGCCACACCTGGTTCCTGGCCACCTTACCAAAATCGTCATCCTATCTTTGACGTGTAATAACTCCACAACCACATACTTAAAATAGACCCCTAAGAGGTTGTAATACAATCTGCTATTACTAATCTTAATTCTAGTGTTTTTAGAAGTCTCTAGGCTGCAGCATAGTAGTATAGGGTACTATAATTAACACTATAAGGTTAAGCTGTAAGTTAATAACTATATATAATAGCTTACTTAAATTAGTAGCAATTAATACTAGAATAAGAGTAATTCTTAGTAGATTAGATACTTAAAGAAGACTTATATATATAACCTCCTTTATACTAGCATATATAAGAAATAGCAATCTAAATCCTCTATATAAATACTAATTATAAGCCTCTTAGGTAATACTAGGTACCCTATTTTATTACTAGGAACCTATAAGTTACCTCTATTATTAG
>JAGKPY010000199.1:0-24990 GCA_022609225.1 Boeremia lycopersici | reverse complement strand
TTTTTATAACTATTAATTAACTAGCACTAGTTAGGCCCTAGCACTATATACTCTCTCTAATACTACTAGAAGTTATTCTGCCTTTACTCTACTACCCTAGGATTAATAGCTAAGTATTCCTTAAATAGTAAGTTATATAGAAATACTATTCCCTAGTTCTTAAAATACTACTAGAGATACCTTCTTCTATACCTATTAATTATACCTTTAAGGAGCTCCTGTTAAATAGCTGTGTAGACAGCACCTTATAATTTAATATGCTTAAGTTTATCTCTAGTCCTTCTCTTTAACCCTATTAACTATTATAATAATATAAGTAGCTTTCTTCTAATTAGTAAACCTTCTACCTTAAGCTAGTGTAGTATTTCTTTATCTTCTAGGCCTTTATTAAAGAAGAACTTATAAATCTTCTCTTATAATATATTCTTTACTCCCTCTATAAGGTGTTAGGTAACACTCTAGTCTATATACTTCTTCTTAAGTAACCTAACACTGCACTTTATATTATACTCCTCTAACAGCTAGTAGCAGATCTCTAGGTTTAGAGCTTTTATCTCTATTAGTCTAATTATCTCCTCTTTATATTTGCTAAGGTTAATAGCCTTTTAGCCTTTAGCACTATAGGATAGCATTACTATTATAGTAGGTAATAGTTCTAGTAATAGTCTTTACATAGCCTAAATATTCTTATATAGGGTTCTCCTCTTAGTCTAGTATTATATAGGAAATATAGCTTAAATTTAAATATTAGTAATTAAAATTAAACTTTTAATCTATAAAATAGCTCTTATATAATTTAATTACAACTTCTATATATATTGTGGTTAATTTGCAGTTTTCTAATATAAGGTTTTGGATTTTGGATTTCCGATTTTGGTTTTGGCCCCTCAGGGCGTAATAGGCCCCCATAGCTTGGCCCGCCCATCTGATTAGATCTCGGCGAGTTTTGTATCTCCACGTGGAGCAACTTCAAGAGTGTCAAGGAAAGGCCGAGCGTACAATCAGTGCTTCGACAGAAGAACCAAGACCAAACCGGTAGCCAGTAAAGACTGTTGCCATCTCACCATTGCGCCCTAAGCACCATCCTGTGCCATTGGACCTAGCAAAGAAAGTTCCCAGCTTGTGAAACCGAAAGAGAGTACGAGCACATCCTTACAGTACGGCACATATTCTTCGCCCAGCAGCACCTCTCTGAAGTAACAGTGAAGCACGCAAGTCTAGACAACAGAGTGCTAAGATAAAAGCTGCCGTGTTTTGTATACCTCCAGAAATTACAGTCTGTTACAGCTGGCTGCCGCAAAGTCTCGAATCCACGTTGAATACTTGCCCCTGCCGTACTGTAGCCTTGGGAGAGGGAATACGAGCAAGTGTAATAATATATTGCAGCACTTAGATTCTCGGAAAGACTTGACAGCGTCTATCCGGGTCAATGCCTCGAAGACAAACAACCTCGAACACGCCGGGGCTACTCTTGGGCAGTAGCTCGGCGCGTGCCTTGGCTTGTCATGGAGGGCGTGCTTCTTCGGGCGTGGCATGTGGCACAAGAGCTTTCTTGGCGCAATATTCGGGTGGGATGACTTCCTGCTTGCCAGTGCTGAGTACATACCTATAGTAGGCCCGCGCAGCCTGACGTTGGAGGCTCGAGGAAGCGGGTTTGCGAGGTATGGTGAGGTGGAGATTCTCCGTTGGTTCTCGCCGCGGCAAGTACACATGGGCGATAGATTCCAAGGCATCTGTCCAGAGACCTGCTGCTGATGTGTATGAATTCAGGCGGGCCACAGTTGGCGATCGAAACAGCAACAGCACAACGTGTGGTCGACACAATTGGTACAGCCAAAGGGTGCTGGGCGAACTATGGTGCGGGTTCAACGCTCACAATGACAGTGGCTTATGGCTTTGTGTCCATGATCGATACGATCGAACATGGCCCACAGAGAGTACAGCCCTTCAGTTCTTGATTCCATTGATAGCATCACATTGACAGCGCCACTCTGCGTGCGAACGCTCTGGGCGGCTTGAAGCTGACCCAAGAGCGGGCTACTCCCTATGGCGGACGACTAGATGGGGTCTTGGAGGAGACATCGCGGTGAACAGAATCGTGGGGGTTCGCTCACTAGGCTGTTGAGGCTGTCGCTCGAGGGAACGCCACGCCGATCAGCCTTTGAACACAGCATGGTAGTCGTGTGCACCTTGGACGTGCTGCGGGATTGCCAGAGTCGAGCGGCACAGAAGGTCCACTTTCAAGCGCTCGCGGCTCCCGGAGCGTCGGTTCGAGAGGCAGCGAGCCATGCGTGGTGTGGGAACTGGCCGTCGGCGATGTTGGATGTGGGACGGCGGTGGTGCTGGGTGTATCTGATTCGCTTTTGTCTTGGTATCTATTCTCTCGCTGGTGTATGTTTCAATGTGCTCTAGCACAATCTCTCACTGCTCGCTCACTGCTGCTCACACACTGCTCTGATCCACGCACACCTACTGCGTCAACGGCGCATCATACACCAACACGACATGATCATCACCCGCCGTGACCACCACCTCCCCCCCGCCCTGCACGAACCCCAGCACGCCGCCGCCCTCCCCGCCGCCCCTGTGCCCGCGCCACTCGCCAACGAGCCCGCGATTCGCGGCTGTAGTCCCGCCGCGCGCGTCCCACCGCCGCACGACGCCGTCGTACCCCGCGCTCGTCAGCAGCCACCCGCCCGCGCCCTCCTTGCGCACAAACTCGACCTTTACCACCGCCTGCGGCGACTCGTCGTCCGCGTGCGCGTCCTCGATGCGGCGCCGCACCGCGAACCGGTGCGCCGTGTCGAACAGTGTGATGCTGCCGTCTACGTTGCCGGCTGCCATCAGCGTCAGCGGCGCGGATGTGAACGAGAAGGTTTCGACGTTGTCGGAGCCGGCCTGCAGGGATGCCAGGATGACGCCGGTCTGGCCTGCGGACGCGGAGGCACCTTTGGCGGGCGCCTGCTTGGAGCCGGCTGCTTTTGATTTCGCGCCGGCGCCGCCGGAAGATGTGGCGGCGGGCTCGGACGACAGGCGCGGAAGCCCCACGATGCGGATCTGGCCCTCGGGGCCGCCGACGGCGAGGAAGGCGCCCGTGGGCGGGACGGCAACGCTGTACAGGCCGCCCTGCACGAGGAAGCGCTCGTCGAGGCCGGTGAGGGCGACGACGGTCTGGGCGGAAGGGTCGATGAGGCCCTGCGACGCGGCGTCGCCGAAGACGTCCCACACGTAGAGACTGGAGTCCTCGCTGACGGTGGCGAGGAGCGCGCCGTCGGGGGTCCAGCAGCCGGCGGTGCAGGCCTCGGTGTGCAGGTAGAAGGCGTGCAGGACCTGCAGCTCGGCGCCCTTGTCGGTGGACAGCTGGTAGACCCACACGGAGCCGTCGTTGGCGCCGAGGGCGACGACGTTGGGGTGTGCGGGCGACGGGTTCGGCGCCAGCCAGGCGATTTCCTCGACCTCGCTGGCCTCGGCCAGGAACTTCCACTTGGAGCCGTCCGGCACGCCCTGCCACACGCGCAGCTTGCCGTCGAGGCCGGCGGTGGCGACGAACTGGCCCTTGGGCTGCGAGAAGGCGACGGCGTTGATCGAGTCGGCGTGGCCGTCGAGCGTAAACAGGCTCTTCAGGCCCTCGCGCTCGCCGGCCTGCGTGGTGTGCGGGGTGGCGGTCATGTCGACAATGTAGCCGACGTCGTCGCCGCCGCCGGTCGCGATGATCTCGGGGTGCACGGGGTGCTGGGCGATGCAGAAGATCGAGTCCTTGTGCTCGTCAAAGTGCGTGACCGAGTCGTTCTGCAGCTTGATCTCCATCGGCTCGTCGTCGCCCTCGTCGTCGCCCTCGTCGTCGCTGTCCATGGGCACGTCGCCGTCCATGGGCACGTCGCCGTCATCCTCGACAATCTCGTCGGCCTCGTCGGCGTCGAGCACGTTGTCTTCGTCGTGGTAGTCGAGCTCGGGCTCGTCGTGGGGGTGCTGCGCCGCCATTTGCGTCAAGTATGCACGTTGGTTCTGCAGCAGTCCACACGGCGGTCGAGCAGTTTGATGGCGTGGCTGCTTAGAAATGCGGCGCGCTTCCGCCGACGACTTTTGTGTTCGGCATCACGTCGGCTGGAGGGGCTAACCCCACGCGACAAGACGTCACTCGCTTACTCAGCGTAGCGCTGACAATACACATGTTACAAATCTCGTACACTACTCTACAGCTTGCTGCCCGCCTTCCGCCTCTTCTCCTTCTCGCGGTCGCGCAGGAACCGCCGCAGGATCTTGCCCGACGGCGACTTGGGGATCTCGTCAATAAACTCCACGCCGCCCGTGATCCACTTGTACCGCGCCTTGGTCTTCTCCACGTGCTTCTGGATGTCGCGCGCAACCATCCTGTCGCTCTCCTCGAGGCCCACCGACGGCGACTTGACCACAAACGCCTTGGGCACCTCGCCCGCGTCGTCGTCGGGGATCTGGATCACCGCGCAGTCGTTGACCGCCGGGTGCGTGAGCAGGTGAGCCTCCAGCTCTGCGGGCGCGACTTGGTGGCCCTGCACGTGTTAGTCCTTGTCGTGCAAATCGAGTCCGTTAGCCTACCTTGACCTTGATCAGCTCCTTGATGCGGTCTACAATGAACACGTGCTCGTGCCCGTTGGCGCTCTTCCTGACCACCGCCTCGTCGCCCGTGTGCATGTACCCGTCCTGGAACGTCTCCGCGTTCGCCTTGTCGTTGTTCAGGTACCCCAGCACCACCGCCGGCGACTTGACTAGCAGCTCGCCCGGCTCGTCGTACCCGGTGACCTCGTTGCCCTCGGGCGTGACGATCTTGCACTCGATGCCTGGCAGAATCGATCCGGACGAGCCGAACCAGACGTCGTCGGGCGTTGTCGAGGTGACAACCGTGCACGTCTCGGTGAGGCCGTAGCCCTGCCTGATCTTCCAGCTGGGGAAGATGGCCTGCAGGTCCTCGGCCGTCTCTTTGCCGAGCGGCGCCGCGCCCGTGAACAGCGACCACACGGAGCTGAGGTCGTACTTGGCGAGCAGCGCCTTGTTCTTGGTCATGAGGATGATGATCGGGGGCACGAGGAAGAGCGTGTTGATCTTGTAGCTCTGGATTGCCTGCAGCGTGATCTGGAAGTCGAACTTCGGCAGCACGATGACGCCGTCGCCGCGGTACACGGACGCGTGGCAGATGACAACCAGCCCGTAGATGTGCGACATGGGGAGCAGGCCGAGCACGTTCTCGGTGTAGTCGGACTGGTTGCGCACATCCTTGATGATGGTGTCTCTGTAGGGCTTTTCGAACGTGCCGATTTGCACTGCACATGTTAGCGCCGAAGTAGACACATCGAACACACATACTGGTATTGGCAATCACGTTCCTGTGCGAAATCATGACGCCCTTGGGCAGTCCGGACGTGCCGCTGGAGTAGCACAGGAACGCCGCCTTCTTCGCGCCATCCCCTTCCTTCCAGTCCAGCTTCTCCAGCTTCTCGAGCTCCCTGCCCTCGCGAATGAAATCATCCACCGTCTTCATCCCCGCCGGCGCCCCCTTGCCGCCCGTGAACTCCTTCGGCAGCTCCAGCAGATAAATCCGGTTCTCGGGGATCCCGCTGCCGCGCGCAGCTTCCCGCGCCGTCTCCAGCAGCGGAATGCACGTGAACAGCGCCTTGGCGCCGGAGTTCTTCAGCTGGTACTCGAGCTCGGCGGCGCTGTACGCGGCGTTGGCGGGGCTCTGCACGCCGCCCAGCCGGTGCGTCGCCCACGCCAGCGGCAGCGTGTCGAGCGTGTTGACCGAGAACACGCCCACCACCTTGTCCCACTCCGAGCCGTGATTCGGGCGGAACCCCAGCTCCCGCCCCAGCCCGCGCGCCAGCAACTCCACCCGCTCGCGCACCTCCAGCGACGTGTGCGTCTTGCCCGTCAGCCCGCACGTGAACGGGTTGTTCGAGTAGCCCAGCGGGTGCCGGCCGTAGTGCTCTTCCAGCATGAAGTCGCAGATGGGGATTGAGTCGGGCGGGGCGAAGGGCAGGCCCGGGACCCATGACGGCGGTGAGAAGACCATTGTCGCTGCGATGTGGTCAGTTGGTGCGGATTGGATTGGGGGCCGCGCGACTCACCAGATTTATGCTGGAGCTGGCCGAGGGTGCCCGAAATCTCTTTTGTATCGGGGCGATTCACTAGGGTGCTGGTGCCATGCGCATCAGCACCGCATCAGCAGGTATCCGACGCCGACGCCATCGTTTCTCCACAATCCGGGGTAGGTAGCCGAGGTCTGTGGTCGAAAGCGGTTAGTCGCCGGCCCGGCTATACCAATCGAGTCGTGCCGGAGCGAGCTTTCGCCGAGAGCGGAACGGGCCTCGACAAGAGCGAGCTCGGGCATCATCCAAGTATCCAGACCATCATGAAGTTGCTCTGTCGACATGTTATGTGTGAGGTGTCGCGATCATGGATCGTGGGTGTCGTGCGTGTGCAGAGGGCCTGCAGCACAAGGACTTCGGTACGGCGCGTCATGACCGGCCGCCTTCGTGCGGCGATGAACCTCACTTCACCCCTCCACGCGCGCGCCTTCACCTGTAGCCACAAGGTTTTGTCGGTTTGCGTGACGAAAATTCTCCAGCCTGGTTTGGCGAGCTGAAGCGTGTTTCGTGTGCTCAGCCTTGCGGTCACCTACAGCGATATCTGCACGTGTCCTATCCACTTGTCTGCTTTCTCTTGTCGCCGCTGGTCGATTTTCCAGTCATTTTCTCGTTTGGCTGTTGGAAGGACACTCACGATGGATTCTGCGAAGCGGAAGATGGCGACGATGGACTCGGCTATTGCGGATATGTCCAACGGGGACTCGTTCTCGACAGTGGCGGGCACGCCGAGTGATGATGCTACCTCGGTCTCACAGCAGGACTCTCCTCTAGTCAAGCAGCAGGAATCTCCTCTAGTCGAAAAGCAGGACTTTCTAGTCGAACAGCAGGACTCGTCTTTAGTCGAACAGCAGGAAGCTCCTTTAGTCGAACAGCAAGAAGACGCACCAGCTCCACAGCAAGAAGACGCAGCGGCCTCGACAGGAGCGGACAAACCGAGTGATAACCCTGCCACAGTCACTCAGACACACGATGCGGCAACCTCGCAACCAGCAAAACGGCGCAGAAGCAGCTTACTAGCACCGCCAGGGTTTGACTTTGGCGACTTTGGAACGGCTGCCTCCCAGCGACCTCGCAGAGCAGCAGCTCGAAAGACAATTCCGCCGCCAGAACCTCGAGAACCGCAGGAACCGCCACAGAAACGCAGAAGAACAGGAAGCAAGAAGGCCACCATCAATGAGTCCCCTGGCTCGCTTGCCGTGGAGACGAGTGCGGATCCAGTCAATGAGGCATTGCCGCCATCGGATGCTTCCGAGGTGAAAGCAAGCCCTCCAGAGCGCGAGGAAACGCCTCAGCGAGATCAGGCAGCTGCAGCGTTGCCTACACCTCCGCAAACGTTGAACAAAGCCAATACGGAGGCCGATTCACAGTCATCGCTGCACAGATCTGTTCGCGAACGACTTCCAACAAAACGCTACCAACAGTCGAACGAAGAAGTGACGCCTTGCAAGAAGAGATCCAGAACGAGTGTGGCGTCTGCCACTGGAAGTCGCAATGAAAGCGCGCCAACGAGGAATCGCAAAAGCCGCGTTGTACGTCTGCGAGTAGGTTCCGACCAAGAATCCAGCCAGTCGATGTCCTTGACAGAGTCGTTCAACCATCGACAGAACGGGGACTCCCAGGGTTCTCAAATCCATCAAACACAGGTCAGTAGAGATGATCGAACAAGATTGCAGACGCTAACGTACGCAGAATCAGAGTGTTGCAGAAAATGTCAGCTTCCAGAATCACAGCCCGGAAGTATTTGCGCAACCGCAGTCATCTCCAATACCAGCAGATAGCCAGGAGCTGTACTCTTCGCAGTCTACGCACGGCGATAACGACGCGGCTTCACACACGGCAGCTCACCTCCAAGAGCATATCCAGGCAGCAAACCGCTTAACAGGAGAGCACTCCAGTACTTTAGTGAGACAAAAGCGAGCATTATCAGTTCTGACTCCAGAGGCATCGCCACAGCGACATGATGCTTCGAAATCGCAAAGGGATGCTGGGGAAAACGACTCGTGGCAGACACAGCCCACACAGCCTTGGTTTCCGTCATGCAGTAAGTTCTCGCGAATCATTAATGCAATATACTAACTTCTCAGACGCAGCTCCTGGCGCTACATCACCAGCAACAGTATCCACGCAGTCGATCCACGCATCGCAAGCAACGACAATCGACGAGGCGCCGATCCAGTTGCGTCCATCAACCCAGACACTAACCAAGCAGGAGCTGCACGACATTGCTGACCAACTCCTCGCACATCGCACTTACGGCCCGCCAAAGCCAGAGCCTGCTGGCCAGCCGTCTGTCTGGGCCGATGCGCGCATGGAGCTGTGCGAGACTCTGCACTACTTCCGTAGCTACCAGGGTGCCTGCCACTCCACCGGCGGCTTCGTCCGGGGCTTCATGTTTGACAAAGTTGCTCATCCCCGCGACTACACCGACAGCAATGTCGTCATCGCACGAGCCGGCGGTGGCCAAGTCAGGGACAAGAATTCCGGCGAGATGAAGGCTACTGGAGACCAGGTTGAAGGCATAGTCTCGCAGAACCTGAGAAACTGCATGAACCACTACAATCCAGTGGTGGTTATCACCGGGATCGACAATCCGCACATGCCGTCACGGCCTCCACACCAGTACTGCGTCTTGGACCACTTCAAGCCGACCCATATATGGACTGAGAAGAGCGGCAAAGGCAAGATCGTGCGCTACCGCTTCGAAAAACTCAACGCAAAGAACGATTCGTGGTGGCGGGCGAAAGACACTGAGGATCCTGTCGAACTTGGCTCACTCCCACCGCCAGTCAGCAAGGCCTGCGGCACCTGCGCGCGCGAGTCTCTGCAGATCTATCTCAACGGCTGGATGTGTCTGCAGCCGACCTGCGGCTCTTTCTGGCTCATACTGCCGTCTGGGTCTGACTACCGCCGCGGTAGCACGCCCTTCGAGCCCGACGAAGCATCGCTGGTCTACGACCCACGCTTCCTGAAAGCCCATACCCCCTGGCCCAACGACGACCACACCTACCCCCTGACCTCCACCGACGCAACCACCTCCGCCCACGCCGTCCCCGGCGAAGACACCTCCGAGGCCTTCACCCGCGGCGTCGTCTGCCCGCGCTGCGGCCGCTGCACCTCGCGGCTGTCCTGGACCGGCTGGGAGTGCACCTGCGGCTGGACCAAGTCGCCCCCACACACCCTCATCCCCGCGCTCTCCACACGAGAACCCCTCTGGCCGCTCTCCAACGCATACACGCCGTCGCGCGACACGCACTCGCCGCTGGTCACCGTCGACGTCTCCTTCGCCCACGGCTACCGCATCAACCGCTACGCGCTCCCCGGCATCGACGGCTTCGTCACCCACATGATCGCCAACGCGCGCGTCGTCGCCGAGCCCGGCGGCCCGGACGACATGTTCGAGGCGCTGCAGCAGCAGGACATTGGGCTGCGGCGCCGCGCGATGGAGGGTGCGATGCTGAAGGGCGGTGTGCACACGCGCCACTTCTGCGTCAACTACGGGATGCCGTACAAGTTCATCGCGGCCACGGAATCGCATCCGTTCCCGCCGCACCCGCACCCCGTCACCACGGCGCGCGCCAGACTCGACTGGGCCGCGCGCTTCCTGCTGGCGCGCGAGCCCGCCTCTGCGTCCCTGCCCTCCCCCCACACATCCTACACCACCCACCCCTTCAACGAAGTCCTCGCCCTCGGCTACTTCGAAACCCAACGCATCTCGTACCACGACGACGGCGAATCCGCGCTGGGCCCCAGCATCGCCACGCTCTCCCTCGGCGCCCCAGGCACCATGCGCATCCGGCTCAAAGCGAAGCACCACCTCGGCGTCTCCAGCGCAGGGGTGTACACCGACGCGCCACCACTGCCGGGCTGCGTCGCGCACGCCGCGCGCACCGCGCTGGGCCCGCAGCTCGCGGCGCTGCGCGCGGGGCCCGCGAAGCCGTATCGTGCCCGCCTCAAGCAGATCCCCGCGCAGCTCGGGCTGCGGCCGGGCGGGTCCGCGCGCGACGCTGTTGTGCTGCGGGTGGCGCATGGGGATGTTGTGCTTATGCATGGGGAGGGCGTGCAGAGGTTCTATGAGCATGCGGTCGAGCATCAGGGGAAGTTGAGGTTTGCGCTGACGTGTCGGTTTATCGAGGGGGAGGGGGTGGGGTGTGAGGGTGCGGGGCTGGGGGAGGGGAGGTATGACGGTGCGCGTGTTGGGGGGGAAGAGTGAGGCTAAGTGGTTCTGTGGCTGTGGATGCAGACGGAGTGCTTCACTCGCGCACGCGCAGAGTGCCGTGGGCTATGTAGGAACGTGGTTCGTCGAATTTGGAAAACGAAAACGGTCTTTGAGTTTCATGAGCGGCGTCGCTATGTTAATCCCCTACCACTCCCTCGCAGCAACCGCCGCACCCTCGCCTCCACCCCCCGTCCCCAACCCCCAGCACCACCGACCCCTTTTCCTTCCCCTACAACATCCAAGATCTCACCCGCGCCGCCTCTGCCGTCGCTACAACGCTCCTCGCCATCACCGACCCGCGCAAACCGCACCCGCTGTCCGCGCCCGCGCCCATCGGCGCGCCCGGACACGTGCGCATCGCGACGCTGCTCGTGTGTGCTGGACCAGGAGGATGCTGGGGCAGATGCGGGGGGCGGGTGTTCAACGATGCGGGGGGTGGCGTTGAGGGGAGTGATGGGTTGTTTGTGGTGAAGGGAAGGGGGGGGGGGGGGGGGGTTTGGTGGAGGGGCAGGTGGGGGGAGCGGAGGAGGAGGGGGATGTGGTTGTGCTGCGGGGTGGGGGCGTGGCAGTATGGAAAGCCGCACGCAAGGACGTGTGCATGAGCTTGCATTGCTACGTAACCAATGCCCCGCCCGCAGTGCAGAGCCGCACCCGTGCGTCCGGCCACCGCCACCCACCCGGTCTCCCTACACCGTCGCCCGTCCCTCACTTCTCCCACGTCTTCTTCGTGGGCTTCGGCGCGGGCTGCGGCTGCGCCGGGCTCTTCTTCGCGGGGTTCGCGGGATTCGGCGTCGGGAAGCGCGGCGAATACACCGTTTGGCCGGTGCCTCCAGCCGCCGTCGACACGGTGCGTGTGGTGTTGCACGACGAGCCCGTGTTTGTCTTTGCCGGGGGTCGGGGCCAGAAGTCGGGGGTGCTGGGGGTGTTAGTCGTGGTGGGAGATGGGATGTGGGATGTGCGATGTCTGGGGACTTACGGGCCCGGTTGGCCGTGGCCGGAGATGCCGAGGGTGTTGTTGGACATGTTGGGCGATGTGGTGTGGGTGAGTTAGGATGGGCTGGCGGGGGGTTAAGTAGGGCGTGAGGCAGGTCCACAGGTGCTTGAGCTCGTACTTTTGAGGTGCTTGTGGTGAGGGGGCCTTGCGTTGCTTGTGGAGATGCCGCGGATGAGGGTGTGGTCAGATGCAAGCCATGTTGTTGGTGGCTTGTGGGGTACGGACTTGGCCAGGCCACCATCTAGTCTATGATTCGCTGTCATCTTGTAGGTGTTCGTATAACTCATGGAGAGTCTAAGTAAAGACTTGGATCTTGGGTTGTGTGCCCGTGCAGTCCTGCCAGTAACCCTGGAGTGGTCAGGTGAGGGGCTCAGCCTTGTACACCTTGAAGGAGTCAGAGATCACACCTGCTGACCGGTCGGACTCATCAGGCTGAGGTATTGCGTTGATTCAATGAAGAGTGCTTCTGCATCCTTGTACTCACGTCGGAACAGCCGTTCGGTACTTGTGTCGATGATAGGATCCGAGGTCCCATTCTTAAAGCAGCCAACAAATCGTAGGATCGCAACTGTAAACCCTTAAAAGTGTCTGCACTCCCATCAAAAAGCCCTCATATCCTAGCCTGATCCTGCGTTTTGCCGAGTGGGTAGTCAGACGTGCTTAGGTGCAGTGCCATGGTAGGTATGAAGTAGTCGACGCCCACTAGGCTACATCTGGCTTAGTTTCATGCTGCTGTCAGATCTCACCAGGCCCCCTACGATGCATGTACAGATCACCTTAAAGATGTGGATACGCTGACCACCTCCGTTATGATAACATGTGGCATCGGTTGATCTTCATCTGGGGTTATGGAGGTCCTTGGAACTGTTGCGTCAGTCATCACGATCGTCGAAGTTTGTGGAAAGCTACTGAGCGGCGTGTCTTCGTTCTCCGCACTGTTGCATGATGCGCCCGCCGAGCTGGCTGGGGTGAAGAGAGACTTGATACTAATCGGAACCGAGCTTGAACAGATCCAAAAATTCAGTATCCAGTATTCGCACCGAATAGACAAAGACGTCGCCGATTCGCTCATCAAGGGGCTCACTGCTGCAGAAGATGCGCTCGCTGAAGCTCAACATACGTGCAAAGACCTGCCGAAGGCTGGCCAACGGAGGGCTACCATCAAGTGGGTCTTGGTGAAAAAGCCACTGCTGCGCAGGTTGGAGACTCGACTGAGCAAGACACAAGCGCAGCTTCCGATCCTTCTGCAGCTACTTACCGTGTCAGTGTAGGATGATCTACGAAAGGAATACTTGCTGACTTTGTACCCGTAGTCGTAACCAATACGATCAGCATGTAGTAGTCACAGACGAGCTTGCGGAGCTGAAGGTAATGGTGCAAGCAGTCCTGAACCAGAACCTCAGTCTTGTGGCTCCAGCCTCGACCACGATAGCGAAGACAACTAGTTCATACAGAAATTGGATGCCGACCTTTACCGTTCCACAGTCCGCGCAATCCCTAATTACATTGTGTCTGAGAGTGTGTGGCTTCAACGCAACTCTCATCAGCAGCCTCAGGAACGACAGGCATACCTACTTCTTCTCTGGGCGAATCAGAGTCCCACGGATGCTGGGATCCGAACGCAGAGTCGTGGCTGTGGATCTGGGTTTCGAGATGCTCAAGTCCCAGCGCATTAGCCTGCGATCCGAGCTACACTTCCATGTGGTCAACATCATCCCGGAGGATGCTGAGATTTTAGTCGCCTGCACGCAGGGTAACCTGGCGCGCGTTCGGTGTCTTCTCGAATCTGGTGCCGCGCATCCACTAGATTTCACTGCCGAGAATCGGTCACCGCTCTGGGTAAGCCGTTTCAGAACCTCCATTTCCCGCTCTGACATGGAGAATCCAGTATGCGATTGAGAGCGGCGAGACACCACTTGTAGAATACCTGGTCAGGCAGAGTGGCAGCCTTGTCAACCTCAGCTTCGGCTACAACACGCTGTACGAACCCTCCTACGCGTTCTATTCATTCTCTGAATAGGCCCCACAGAAGCCCACTGGAGTCCGCGTTGTACGAAAGGAACACGGAAATGGTAAGGGTGCTACTCGAACACGGCGCAGACACTGACCACATCGACGCCAACGGCTGGTCAGCACTGTTCTACCTCTGGGCGCACAGCGCACCCTCGTCCTCGCCCGCCACCAACACAGAACTGCTTCAAATCCTCCACGCCCGTGGTGTGAAGTTCGACCTCAGCCAGCAAGACATCTGGGGCTGGACGATCCTGCAGCGGCTCGTCACAGACGGCACCGCCGCCGAGCTAGCCGCCGTCCTGGACATCTCGCACGCAGCGCCCGCGACCGACAAAGCAACGCGTGACAGCATCAGCGAAGCACTCGCCAGCGCAATCAGCCAGGACCTGGCGCCTCAGGCGTGCACTCTGCTCTCACGGTTCGACAGTCTCGATGAGCGTCGCAGAACGGCTTGGCTGGATGCGCCGCTGCAGTGCGGGTGGACGCTGTTAGAGGTGTCTGCATACCACGGGCGCGACGAGATCACGCGACGCCTGCTGCGGATGGGCGCCGAAGAGTTCTTTTTCGACGGCCCGTTCTTTCCGGACTTGCAGCAGGCAGCGCTTGGCGTTCAGTACGGCGGCGACAACGAGGCGTGGACCGTGGAGCAGTTCTCGCTGTATCACAGGGCTTTGGTTGACCATGGCAAGATCGTGGTGTGTCCCCAGGGCCAGGATTCAGATGACGAGGGTGACGTGTTTTGGGAGTCTGGTGATGTCTGATAGGATGAGGGGGAGGTGGGATGGGGGATGGGGGTGATTGGTTTGGTTGTGTGTGGATACTGGGAAGCGTGTTTAATGGCTTGAATCGCTTGCTATGCTTTATTATTGACGTTTCCCTACGGCGCCGCATACTCCTTATTAAACGCGCGCCCGATAACCATGCGCCTTACCTCGCTCGTCCCGGCGCCAATCTCATACAACTTGGCGTCGCGCAGCACGCGCCCCACGGGAACCTCGCTCATATAGCCCATGCCGCCGAGCAGCTGGACGGCGTCGGCAGCGACCTCGCTCGCGCGCTCGGCGGCGTACAGGATGGCGCCGGCGCAGTCCTGGGTGCGCACCTCGGGGGCCTCGAAGCCGTCGTCGACGGCGCGCGCCACGGCGTACGTAAATGCCGCGCTGGCACGGTACTTGGTGTACATGTCGGCTAGCTTGCCCTGCACGAGCTGGTTGTGCGCGATCGGGATCCCGAACTGCGTGCGTGTGTGCGTGTACGGCAGCGCCGTGTCGAGCGCCGCGCGCATCAGCCCCAGGGGGCCCGCCGATAGTACTAACCGCTCCAAGTCCAGGCCCTCCATCAGCACGCGCACGCCCCGGTTCAGCGGGCCGAGCACGTTGGCGTCGGGCACGAAGACGGAGTCGAAGACCAGCTCGCCGGTGTTGGAGCCGCGCATGCCCAGCTTGTCGAGCTTGGCGGCGACGCTGAAGCCGGGGGTGTTGGTGTCGAGGATGAAGGCGGTGATGCCCTTGGAGGCGGCGGCGGGCTCGGTCTTGGCGTAGACGACGATGGTGTGGGCGTCCGGGCCGTTGGTGATCCACATCTTGGTGCCGTTGAGGAGGAAGCCGCCGTCGACCTTCTCGGCGGTGGTCTTCATGCTGACGACGTCGCTGCCGGCCGAGTGTTCGCTCATGGCGAGGGCGCCGATGCGCTCGCCGCTGATGAGGCCGGGGAGGTACTTCTTCTTCTGGGCGTCGTTGCCGTTGAGCATCAGCTGGTTGACGCACAGCTGGCTGTGGGCGGCGTAGCTGAGCCCGATGCTGCCGCTGGCGCGGCTCAGCTCCTCCATGACGACGCAGTGGGCCTGGTAGCCCATGGCGAGGCCGCCGTACTCCTCGCTCGCCGTGATGCCCAGGAAGCCCGCCTCGCCGAACTTGCGCCACATGTCGTTGGGGAAGGCATTGTCGCGGTCGGTGCGCGCAGCGACCTCCTCGGGGATCTCGCGCCGCGCAAACTCCTGCACGCTCTCGCGCAGCTCATCGAGGTCGGCCTGCGACGGGGGGGTGAAGTTGGCGGGGTGCTTGGTCGACGCGTGGCGGATCCCGAGCGGCGCGATTCGGGCGTGGCGGAGCGAGCGCGCGAGACGGGGGACCAGGCCTGCCATTGTGTGAGAGTTGTAGAGGATTGTAGAGGGTCGTGAGAAATTGTGTAGTCCAGCGGCGGAGAACAGCGGCTTAGCTGAGCCGAGGCATGTGGGGACGCACGGATGGGGAAGGCGGAAAGCGCCCGCTCGGCTTTACCAAAACGGCTACTAATCGGAGAGCATCTTACTGTGGTTGCCGGCGAAAGTATTGTAGGTGGGGAAGTGTACAGGGATCAGAAATTGGCTAAACTAAACTTAATACAGTTATATTTTACATACAAATCTTAGTACTTTATATGACTACCCTAAGCTTTAATAACTGCCTAACAGCGTTAAGGCATACTCTTAATTAAGTCCTCTAGTAGGTTTAGAGAGATAGAATCCTAGGCCTTACGTATAATACCCCTAAGTGCCTTATAGTATAGTGGTAGGAATATACACAGTTAAAGTATAGTAGTATTATCTATCTTCCTAACAGTCTATTAGGACCTAGTTTTTAAGCTGCAAGTCCTTATTATATATATACACCTTGTATCTAGTCCTAATAGAGCCTTATATTATGCTTTGTTATTAATACTCTACTATACATCTTTCTACTCTTATAGAGCTTAGCCCTATTAAGCTCTCTGCGCTATTTAGCTATCTTAAACTCCCTTTTTCTAAGCACTATTCACCTTAAGCCTATTAGGACTTAACCTTCTACCTTCCTAAGTTAGACTATATCTAATAGAACCTTAGGCCTTTGTTATTACTTTTAGCTTTAAGAAGCTAAATATAACAACCTAATAAAGACATACTTAATCCTCTAATTAAGCTACCTAATAACCTATTTAGTGCAGGCCTATTAGTCTATTCCCTTAACTTGCATTCCTAATTTATACTCTTTAGTTTACTATCCTGCTATAATTATTATCTCTCTAGTTACTAACTATATAACTCCTAATAGTTACTATAGTTAACTAGCCTTAATAGTAGTGTTAGCCTATATATTACCTAATATTTACTACTTACTACTTAATTCTATTACTAATAGACTATTTATTACTTTATAAAGTATTTACTCTGCCTAGTAATAGCTTATAAACCTACTATACTCTAATAGCTTATTAGTCTATTAAGTAAAGGTATGCTAAGGCAGCTATATTAAGTAAATGCGCTAACTTTACTACTAGCTTCTAGAGCTTATATATAACTTCTCTTACTACCTAATATTACTAGCCTAGAGATGTATATAAGCCTTGCTTAGTACTGCCCTTAGACTATAGTTCTAACTCTTCCTTAAGTCCTACTTCTTAGCTCTCTATATCTTAGACTAGATTTAATAACCCTCCTTACTATAGTAGTAGCAGTAATAAGAAGCCTTCTAGAGGTTATAGTAGACTAGGAAGTGCCACTATTAGTCTATCTAAGCAGCACCTAAAGACTTCTTAGGTTCTTATTTAGGAAGCTAGTAAGTTTACTTTTCTGCTACCTAATAGTTTGCTAACTTTCCTAGTACTACTATTTCTTAATTACTACCTAGACTATTACCTTGCTTATAATATTGCTAACACCCTTAGTAACCTTATTAATATTAACCTAGTACTCTAGCTACCTACCTTTCTAAAGGAAATTGCTAAGGCTTATAATACTATTTACTAAGCTTAGCTACTAACTATATAATATTCTTAGCCTTTCTTGATCCCTATAGATAACCTTAGCTAGCCTTATAATATAACCCTCTTCTAGTTTTTCTATAGGATACCTTATAAAGGAGAGTTAGTTAACTCTTATACTCTCTTCTAGTTAGCTAATATATCAGCCTTCTACTAATATACTATTAAGTGTAGTTAATATAAAGGGACTTCTATTAGTCCCTATAGTCTATTACTAACTAGATTCTTGCTATTATTTATTATAGGAGCTGTCTAGTATACTATTTCTAATAATAAGAATTACTCTACTTCTAAGTATAATTATTATACTAGTAATAGAGATCCTTACACTTAGGTTACTAATCCTAGAACTAGTAAGGTTTACCTCTTAGAAGCTTATACTTTATATTAGGTAGTATTATATAAGAATTATTTGTTTAGTAAGTCCTAATAACCTATTAGTCCTTATTTTTAGCTAACTATAGATAGCTCTAGCTTAATAGGCTACTAATAAATTACCTCCTACTCCTTCTAAGGTTAATTAGTTTAATAAAGGCTGCTATAAGGCCTGCTAAGTTATTAGTAAAACTGCTCCCTCCTATCCTAACTATTATTTTAGAGCTAGTTATTAAGCTGCTTAGGATAACTTAAGTAAGAAGCTAGCTAGGTTAGTTATAGATAAGGAAGAGTAGGAGTATATCTATAAGATTGCTTCTGCTTATAATATTAGCTACCTTACTTAGCCTTATAAGGGTACCTCTTTCTATAAGCGTATTTAGGCTGCTATAAACCTAGCTCTAAATTCTCCTTAGCTAGCCCTAATAAGCCCTATAGGTCCTATTACTTTATTAACTAGTAATAAGTAAGCTATCTACCTTCTAGCTAGTTAGACTAGAAGAACTCTATTACCTAAGCTAATAGATATTAATAATTCTATTTAGCTAGGTAATTCTTCTATCCCTAGTTCTTCTAGTTCTCCTAGTTCTAATAGTAGATTAGGCATATTTTCTTATTATACTAGTTTCTTACTAGCTACTTAGTAGCTCTTAAGGCTTAGTCCTAGCTTTCTTGTTACCTAGGAGGATTATAACGTTTTTATAGATATAATAGAATTTTTAACTAGTCCTATCTAGACTCCTTACTAATCTCCCTATTAGTTACTATGCTAGATTACTTAGCAGTCTCCTTTATAGTTAGCTTAGCATTCTTCTTAGACTCCTTAGCCTTCTTTATTACTACTAGCTTAGAGATCTCCTTTACTATCTCTATCTTTATTACCTATACTTTATACTTAGGCCTTATTACTACTTTATTCTCCTGTATAGTCTTCTCCTCTAGTCCTAATAAAGAATTAGGTGCCTTTAGCTTTACTTAATACTATAGTGTTCTAGGCTATAGCTTAGTATAACTTTCCTTAGTAGTTCCCTAGTTATAGAGGCCTATTAGGGGGTAGTGCTGTTTGTAGTAGTTAGCTAGGTTCTCTAGGTTATAGTTAGTAGGGTCTGCCTGCTTAGTAAGGTTATAGTTAGTAAGGTCTACCTAATAATTCTTAGAGGCCTAGTAGGTATTACTAGTATAGTCTAGGTAACACTCCTTATTATAGTAGTAAGTAGGGTAGTAGAGGAGGTTTAGCTGCTTAACTATTTTAGTTCTCTTACTTTATAATTTCTAGGTTAGTCTACTAGTTTATTCTTGTAATTTTAGGCTCTAATAATTTATTAGTTGCTACTATAGTTTCTAGGGTTCTAGGTTAATTTGCTAGTCTCTTCTTATAATTCTAGGTTCTAATAGCTTATTAGTTATAGTATCTCTTATATTTTAATCTTGACTCTTAACTTTTTTTTAAAATAAGATTTTTTATTAACCTGTTTCCTCCCCTACTTAAAAGACTTAACTAACCTTTAGTTAAGATCTATCTATCTATTCTTGTTAAAGCTACCCTAGTACTTATATTTCTCTTTCTCTTCTTTAGAGAGGACTTATAGTATTTAAACTTTAATATTCCTCCTAGTAAGTTAATATCTAGTTTTTCTAACACTACTTAGTATTAGCACTTCTAACTATCTATTAGGCTAAGCTGTTTTAGTTTTAACATTCCCTTATTTATTATTTATAAACATTAATAGTAGGATAGAATCCTACTAGTAGAATTATATAACCCTTATACTAGTCTATATTATATATAAGGGTGTGCTATCTAGTTTATTAATTATATATGTGCCTTTGTTAGTAATTTAATAGATTCTAAATAGACTCTTCTATTAAGGCTGCAGCTTATAATTATAGCCTATATAGATATTATTTAGAATATTCTAAATAAGAATAAGATCCCTAGGCTCTATTAGGCTTAGCCTTAATATTGCTTAGGCATTAAACTATTCTTTACTAGTATCTCTTAACCTTATTACTCTATTAACTACTTCTTAAAGTTAATTATCTTAGTATTTAAACTACTTAGCCCTTATAGCTAATAATATTAGGGTGTTAGTTATAGCATTCTAAGGGAGTGTTTGCTATATTAGTATGTAGAGCTTAATTAGCAAGACATATTCTTTTCTATAGATTAGGTAAGTTAGTATTTCTCTAGTTAATTATTTTATAGTAACCTTATTAGCCTATAAGGCAAGGTGCAAGTTTAATACCTAGTTCCCTATTATTTTCTAAAGTGCTAAGACTAGCTCCTTGTACCCTCTCTTAATAAGTCCTTAGGCCTAAGGATAGAACGTACTTATAACTACCCTATTTATCCTATATAATACTGCTAGGTCCTTAACTATGCCCTTGTTTTCTAGCCTACTATTAACTAACATCTTTAGTAGTACCTCTTATTAAGCAAATATTAACTCTTCTAAGAACTTTACTACACTTTATAAGTTATTAGATTACAGCGCTCTTACCTCTAGGTATCCTAATAGGTAATCCCTAGTAACAACTATATATTTCTAGCCTCTAATACTATTAGGTATATAGACTATATCTATTATAATCTACTTCTATAGTCTATTAGGGCTAGTAGTAGGGTAGAGCTCTTCTTAGTACTACTTAGTAGTTTATACTTAGTATTCTATATATATTTAGACGTATGTGTTAACCTATTAAAATATATAAGGCTAGTAGTACTATATCTATATCTTCTACTATATACCTTTTCTTCCTTAGTATCCTAAGTTATTATAAAGTTTAGCAATAATCTTTGCTTATTATGCTAGGTTATTAACTACCTAATATAAGGGTCTATTAGTTACTACCTTAGCCTATAGGATGTTATCTAGTACTATAAAATATAGAGCCTGCCTTCTTAGCTTATAGAGTTTAGTTCTAGAAAGGCCTAATAGATTCTCTATAGTAGTAAGCTATTAGGTAATATTCTAAAAGTAATTTATAGTAAGGGAGTCTAGAACTTTTATACTAACTTTAGTACTAGATAAGGTGTATTCTATAGTCTAACAGCCTATTAGGCCTGCTAGAGTTATTGCCCCTAGATGCTTATTAATAAAGTCTTTAATATTATCCTCTAGGACTACTAGTAGTTCCTAACCTAGCTCTTTAGGTTATCTAGAAAGTATATTAGCTACTATATTCTACTTACCTTATATATACTATACCTTAAACTCCTATATATTTAGTAAAGCTAGCTAACAGGTTATTAGGGTGCCTAGTAGGTTAGTAGCACTATAGTTTAACTAATCTACTAAAGTCCTTATATTAGTTTTAATAATAAAATAAATACTATAGATCTAAGAGTAAAACTTCTTTAGTACTAGTAGTATAGCTTTACACTTATACTTCCTTAAGTTCTAGTTCCTTTCTAAAGCTAACTAAACGCCTAATTTATACTATACTAGATTCTAATAGCCTATTAGGTCCTTCTATTAGATTATAGCTCTCTAGCCCTTTTTACTACTATTAACTAAGATATTAACTAGTCTTAGTAGTTTAGTACAGTTAATAAAGACTAGAGTAGGTACTATAGTTAGTTATTCTTTTAATATTACTATTATAGCTACTGCTTCTATACTTTATTAGAAATCTTTATCTTTCCTAAGCAGGTTAAATAGTAGCACTATAATTATAGTAAACCCTAGAATCTATACCTAATAGTATATATAGAGCCTAATAAATATTTAGACCTCCCTTAGGCTTATATATACTAGCTATTAAATAATCTTTTAGACCTTCTTTTATACTAGGTGCCTACTATATTTATTAACTATATAACTAACTACTCTTATACTATTATAGCACTATTTACTCTTTAGGCCTAACACAATTACTTCTACTAACTTAAGGTTCTATAGCACCTTATCTATATTTATAATATACTCCCTAATAAACCTTTAGACTCTAGGTAGTAGCTCTTCTCTCTTATAGTCTGTTTTTAGTCTCTTTATAGTAATATTATTTATATAGGGTATACTAGCTATAGGGATAAGGTCCTATAGAATCTTTGTAACTATATATATAAATTCTACTATAGAGTTTATAGTCCCTATTAGGAGTGTACACTATTATATAAGCCTATAAGATAGAGTATAAAATATAGTTAATAGTTAAGAATTCTTATATAACTTAACCTAGTTATAGCTAGAGAAGAAGTTAATTAATAAGACTACTTAATATTCTATAAACTCTTTAGAAAACTTATCTAGGTTAGGTAGTAGGTTAGTATCTTAAATAGTAACCTTATTAATCTATTAGGTATTATTAATTAGTTAAAATCTATAATCCTTCTTCTTAACTAGAAACTAAGAATTACTATATAGGCTTTTTAAGTACTCTAGCACTTCCTAGTCTATATATTCTTAAATTATACTTACTACTTCTACCTAAAGCTTCTTTAGGATTAGAATATTACCTTTCTTCTATACTTTATGTTTAACTATGTTAATATAAATAGGTAGATAAATATTACTATATACTTACCTAGATTTAGCAAAGTTAAAGCTTAGTGCCCTCTTATAGTAGTAGAACACTTCTACTAATATTTCTCTTTCTTATAGCTATAGCTAGCTAGTAATCCTTATTTACTAGAGATATATAGTAGTTATATATTGTCCTAATAAGAACTTAGCTATTTAGAGCGTAATATATTTAGTAAACTATTACTAAGATTAATTAGTATTAGGTAGTTACTATTTACCTACTTATTTCTTCTAGTCTAGTCTGCCTTCTACTTAATAAGGGACAACTAATAAGTTATATACTAGCTATACCTTATATACTTTTAATTTATATATTATTATAACTTTATATCTAATAGTCTATTAGAACTCTTCTTAGAAGCTTGCTTCTTTTACTATTTATTAATCTTCTACCTAGTATAGCTATATAAGGTTAAGTAGTATATTATTTAAGTCCTTATCTATACACCCTACCTTATATAGTGTATAATAATCCTTGTTAACTGCTTATAGAAGCATTAAATAGTCTACTTGCCTAGGTTGTCTGTGCCTATCTACTAGGCAAGTAGACGTAACTAATAGATTATTAGGGTATGCTACTATTAGGTCTTGCTTACCTAGAGTCTTAAGCCTAATACTTAGACTTCTAATTCTTTTTAAATTATAGATCCTTAAGTAACTATGCCTACTATATTATTAGTAGTAGCTATAAACATTATATATAATACATAATTTTCTAAGTATATTATACACCTTATTTACCTATTAGCTTAGTACTAGAAAGCACACTAGGCATCTACTAAAAATAGGTTTCTAAGTATAATTAGTGTTAATAATTTTTAGGACAAAGAAGTTTATTAAGATCTTAATATTCCTAATAGTAACTAGAGTATACTAAATTATTTCTTTAAACTATTTAAATAACCTATTAGTAGCTTAGAGCTAAGATAAGGCTATTTCTTATAGTATTAAAGTAATAATAAGTCCTGCTGCCTATACTATCTTTAAGTAAATTATGTTAAGTTTAGCTTCTAAGTCTAGTAGTATAGATATCTTTATATCTCTAATACTTATTAGGGCTTAGGGGTAGTCTCTTTAAATACGCTTAAACCTATATTCCTAATTATATTCTTATTATTAGCTAGTTATTTATTCCCTATCTTCTAGCTCTATATATACTACTTAGTAGTGTTATAGCAGTATTAGCACTATAATCTATAATCTATTAGGGCCTAATTTATAAGTGCCTACCTATATAATTATACTATTATATACTTCTATATGCACATATTCTAGATAGGAAAGTATTAGGTTGCTAACTTTAAATACTAGAGCTTTATTAGGCTTAGGCGTTAGTAGTTCTTCTACCCTAGTATAGTATAGTTTTATAATCCTTTTATACAGCTTAGGTGCTAATACTAATAAGTCTTATAGTAAGACTTTAATAGTTATCTATAGCACCTATTTTATAAGTATGTTTAAATTACTTATAAGATAGTTAAGCAGCTAGACCTTCTATACTATATTTAGTACTTATTACTCTATAAGGAAGCTATTAACTTCTATTTTATTATTAGTAATCTTTATACTAACCTATTTATTATCTTTCTACCTTCTATTTTAGACTATAGGTACGTGCCCTAATACTGCCTTAGTAATAGATATGTTTTTATACCTTGTTTTAATTATATTAACTTATATTTATAGACTAGTTTCTATTATTATAAATTCTATATTCCTTTAGTAGTTATCTTCTTCTAGAAGACCTACAGCTTATATACTATTATTATCTATTATAATTATATTACTAGTAATCCTAATAACTTCTTATAGCTTATTTTCTTATTTATATAGGTTTACTATAGTAAGTAGATTAACTACCTAGTGCCTACTTGCCTAAAGCTAGCTCTTAATACCTTTAATAATTAATAATATAATTACTATCCTACTTATAGTCTATACTTCTTCTTTTAAGTTTTCTTATATTCCTTATACTAGATATTTTCTTAGGTTAAGGTATATCTACTTATTTTAAATTAGCTTTATATAATTATTATAATTAGTAGCTATATGTCCCTACTTTCTATACACCTAACAGTCTATTAGGGCCCTAGGCGCTGCTAAGTTGTAAGTAAGTTAGTATAGTAAGGGTTAGAAATTATTTATTAGTAGTAGAGTAGGCTAGAAATTATTTATTAGTAAGGCATAGCTAGCTATTAATAGTTAAGTTCTAATAACACTTTAGTACATATTTACTTAGTTTACTACTATTATAACTTTCTTTTACACCTTTAAATTAGCTAACAGCTCTACCTCTTATAGGGCTTATATAACTAGTAATAGGTTTATCCTATTAAGCTTAATATATAAGAATTTCTTAATTAAATTATCTACCTTTGCCTAAGTAGGCTTATAACCTAGTAGTATCTATACTCTATATTCCTCTTAGAGTTGCTTAAGTACCTTGTTTAGATCTATCTATACTAGTTAAAATAGTAGTAGTCCTATAGTTCCTAATAAGCTATTTACTAATAGTCTATTAAAGCTTAATCTTACCTATTTCTTAAAAGCTAGATTAAACATTTTAATCTTAGCTTCCTTAGAAGCAACCTTACTAAGGAAAGGCTTAATCTTAGTATAGCTAAATTCTTCTAGCTTTATTATAGTTAACTTAAACTTATTTAGTACTTTATTAAGCTGCTGTTTACTATAACACCTATCGTAATATTTGTTAGGGTGTTAGTGTTCTAGCACCTATTCTAATTAGGGTTAGTGTTGTTAGTAAGTAACCTACGTAAAACCTATACTAAATACAAGTATTAACTTATTAAGTATTATTCTTATTATATAATAGAGCTACCTATCTCCTAACTATCTACCCTAGTATAAAGTAAGTACTATTACCTATAACTAGAACCTTATATAATAATACTTCTAAACTAATAGTTTTAGAGATAGTTCTATTAATAAGGTTAAATAGTTAGGGGCTGC
>JAGKPY010000198.1:0-25806 GCA_022609225.1 Boeremia lycopersici | reverse complement strand
ATTACTTTATAAGGTAGGACTAGTTACTCTCTATATAATTAACTACTTGTTTATTAGTATGTCTTAGTTAAAAGGATATTACTAATCTCTTTCTTATCTGCTAGTTACTTTATAGTCTATACAGGTTCTAACTATATTATGCTGTATTTACAGTGCTTTAACAAAAGTTTCTTAAGTGCCTAATCTATCTGTAGGTTATGCTTTTATAACTAGGGAATTCCTAATATAATATTATAAGTAGCTATTCTAAAGGTGTCTAGGGTAATTTCCTTATAGTGTTCTTAGATAATTATTAGAATAGACAATACCTTATAGGTTATTTCTAATTCCTTAGGTATAGGTTCTCTATTAGCTACTTATAGTAGGTAAGGCTTAGTCTTCTAAGTAGGGCGTAGTCTAGCTAGCTATATTACTTGTAAAGAGATATAGTTAGACTATAATCCTAAGTCTAAGAGTGCCTACATCTATACTCTACCTAATTTAATAGGGAGTAGTGTAAGGTAATTAGTTCTAATAATATTAATAGATTAATCCCTAGTGCTTATAGTAGGCGCTAATCTAAAAAAGGCTCTTCCTTACTATTAGTGTCTTCTTTATAGTTAAGGAATCCTTGCTGCACTTTTACTATCTTATAGCCCTTGCAGTCTTTATATAGGCATTGCTGCTAATATAGGTTTAAGCAGTTTCTGTTAATAACTAGCTATTTAAGGCATAAGTACTATATATCCTTTTCCCCTAGGAAGTATCCTTATTTGCACTTATCCTATAGGTAGTTCTTATACGTGTCCTCCTTATATTTATACTATTTCTTATAGCATTACTGTTTAACACTAGGAAACTATCTACTCTAGACCTTAGCATTATAATATTCTAAGCACAAGTTAGTGCTGCAATATGTCTAGGTAATTATATAGTGGAGGAGGTTTTATTAGTCTAATAGGTAGAATAGTATAACATAGCTTCTATATATAGGAGCTTTGCTAAAGTCTAGTTTATCCTGTCCTAGGAGATCTTAGCTTTATTTTTAAATAGTAGTAATAGTAGCTATATTATTATGTTAATATTCTTTAAACTACTTAGCATACTATTTATTCTATGTCTTTAGTAGTTTATAGATAGCTACTAGTGTGTTCTTGTAGTTTTTATAGACTTAGCTATCCTATACTACTTTAGTTTATACAGAGTTATTACTATAGCATTATAGTAGCTTCTATAACTTAATATAAGCTTCTTTCGGTTTATTGTCTATAATGTCTAGTATATTAAGGTTATAACTATAGTGCTGGTTATAATGTTTTTTGTTATATATTATATGTTTAGTATTGTACTGTGCTTCTATATCTGCCTAAGACTCTATCTTAGCTAATTACTAGTCTAAGACCTAGAGTATTTAGTTACACTTGTTCTAGTGTTAGAGGGATCCTTTATATCCTTTGCACACTTCCTCTATTTATTAATAAGGAGTAGGTGCTTTACTTTAGACACTTTGCTAGTCCTTATTAGGTTTAATATATTTATTATCTAACCTAGATTCTATTTCTAGATCTTCTATAAGACGTCTTATATCCTTAATAATAACTTCCTATTTACTAGTATTAGTAGGTTTAACTATGCTAGATATTATATTAAGCTGTTACACAACCTTGTTCTTGTTATAATAGTCTCTAGCAAAGTAGCCTATTTTACTACAGCTATAACAAGTTAATAAAGACTTATTAGTTCTATTACTACCTAGTTTCTTTATATTCTATTATTTAGGTCCCTTATTAAGATTAGAGAGGTCTATAGCCTTAGGGCTATAGTATCTATTATTTATGCTAGTATATATACAGTATAAGAAGTTAGGCTAGTAATATCTACCTTACTATCCTTATTAGAAGTTATTATTTCTCTATTAGTTATATAGTTGTAGGGGCATAATAGCACTTCTAAATAGTGTCCTTATTCTATACTCTAGTTTATAGTTAAGCTTATAAAGTTAATTATTAATATTAATTATTTCCTTAATAAGAGTGTTTAAGGTTTTAAGAGTTATACTACTGTGTATAAGCTCTTCCTTAACTTAAGGCTTAAGGCCTTATTAGAATATAGTAAGTAGAGTAGTGTTATCCTAGTTAGTATTAGCTGCAAGTTATTAAAAGTTAGTAGTATAGTTTATAGCAGACCTATACTATTAGATATATTAAATCTTACGCCTAGTAATAGATAGTTTATTAATAACTTTAAAGATAGTCTTAATTTACTCTTTAAAGTTGTCTATATTATATATCTATTTGTTAACTTTGTTAGGTGCTACTCTAGCAGTGTATTATTAAAGAAATAGCTTAATCTACCTTAAGGCTTAGTTATATATATAACTAGCTATAAGTATTATATACTATACTTTAGGTATATTCTATCCTTAAAAGGTAAAGAATAAGTTCTATTAAAGGAGCTATTTATTAAGCTTGTTATAATCTCCCTTATAGAGATTAGGCTTTACTATAGTAATAGTATTACCTATAGAAGCTAATTTATACACTAGTAGAGGCTTATTAAAGCTACTTAGGGTAGTTTAGTTTCCTAAGGTAGTAGATATCTTGTAGGTGTTTAAAATATTAAGGTTATACTTTAAGTAAAGCTTATAAGCACTATTTAATTAGTTCTTAAGGATAAATACTATTAGGGAAACTAGAGGAGGGGTTTACACTAAGAAGTATATATATAATCTATCTATCTTAAGAGTAAGAGTAATAATAAGTAGTATAGAGTAGACTATCTAGCTTAAAGGTTAGGTTAAGATCTAATATTATAGATTAATACTTAGGTTAAATATAAACTATAAGGGTTATATTCCTATATACTATATACTATAGGAAATTCTAGAGCTTACTTATTAAAGTATAAGCTTATAATACTAAGCTATAAACCTTATAAAGCTTACTGTAAGCTATATAAGCTGGTTATATATATTAATCCTTCTTATACACTAAGGTATAAGCTTATAGATCTACTTATAAGCTAGGTTACGTAATCTATTCTAGTTTGTTTTTTACTAGGCCCTAGTAGGCTATACTAATTTTATATAGGAATAATTAGCTGCAAGGTCTAGAATTATAATAAGAAGGTAACCTATAATAATTATCCTAGTTAGTACGTAAATTATACTAAATCTCTAAGAAAATCTTACCTCTTCTTTACTCTCTTCTCTCTTAATTTTATATATATATATATTAGGCTTAAATAGTTAGTCTAAGCTATAGGTAGTAAAGATAGAGGGGGTTAAGATATAGATGTGATTCGAAAAATTTAAAAATTATATTTGCACGAACTGTTAGTAGCCTATAGTATAGGAGTAAGCAATTAATATAGATCCTTAAATATTCTTCTTCTTATAGTACCTCTCTACAAGTAATAGTTAAGCACGTTAGACTAGATTATAAAGTTCTAAGATTAAAGCTAAATTATTTTTTATACCTCTATAGACTATAGGTTACTTTCTATTAACAGTTGGCTGCCACTGCTACAAAATCTTGAATCCACATTGAATACTGACCCCTGTTATGCTGTATGTTTGGCTCCTGCCTCTCAGACAGGGGCAACCACGGCGAACGCTGTGGGGAGAGTCAAGTACCTATCGTGGTAAGGAGAGAACTTGTCTGCAATGATGGCAGAACAGACTACTGCATCGCTGGCGAGGTCTTCAGTGGGGAATTACAAGCTCCGGTGTTTATTTGCGAACAGTTCCTACCTGTTTGGATCGACTAGAAATTTGACTACTCGTCAAAGGGTACGTGGCTCGCAACCACCAGTAAGATGATGGTCAGCCTGTTTTCCGTAATTTCTAGAGCATGTGATCGGCCGTGACAGAGTACCTGGTATAGAAATATGACCCCTAACTCTACCAACTAAGAACACAGCGTATCAGTTTTGGACAGGATGCTGCTCTGAGCCACTGTGAACTATGGTTCGGTTCTAGCGGTACCAAGTAAACGAATCGATTCGCACTATAAAACACTTCGAGTTCTGAAACTTATGACACATTGAATGTCAGGCAGCAACTGCAATACTATCGCAGCGCTATCACACTGCCCACCGCTTTGATCAAGAGTCCCCAAATTTCACAGTCAAAATGGATTATCTAGATGAGCTCGATGAAACTGCCATCCAGGCGCTTTCGGAAATGGGCGCTACACTGGACTCACCATTGCCGCTTACTACAACAACCACCCCAGACGAATTTCAAAATCGTCCTCCTCGTCGATGCAAGATACAGGCAACCTACCTCCTTCGCCTCGAAGACCCCCTCCCGTCATCACGCGCCGTAGCAGACGCGCTCGCACTCCCCCGAGTTCCTCCAACCAGCATCGCAAACGCCGAAGCCAACATCGCCCACTTTGCCCACTTGACCCAGTCTGACGTCGCTGCGCTCGAATTCTGGGCCGCCGTACACCACCCCCGCAAACGGTGGACGAAGGTGCGCCTCAACAAGGCGCACAAAGACCCTATTCCTCCGCTCCTGGGCCGTGATCCCACACTCCCGCATCACCGGCTTGTGGGCAGACTCCCACCTGTCGCCACAGGCAGTACCGAGTACCCAGTAAAGTACTTCTTCTACGGAACGCTAGCATGCTCTGCGCGCCTCTCGCGCCTGTTCGAAGTCCCGGTTTCCGCGCTCCCGCCGCTGGTGCCTGCTACGCTGGTTGATGGGCGTATCCGTGTTTGGGCTGGCAAATACAATGCGCTTGTCGACTGCCCGGGTGAGCGGGTTGAAGGGTTTGCGTATGTTGTCGCGTCGTACGAGGAGGAAGAGGCGTTGATGTTGTACGAAGGGCATGGCTACGAGGTTGTTGCTGCGCGTTTTGTTGCTGGGGAAACCGAGGTGCTAGGCCGTACGTTTCGGTTTGCGGGTTGTGAGGCAGAGTTGGGTGGATAGGTGGAACGTTACAGAGTGCCAGCGTTGTTTAGATTAGCGGCTGGCTGGGGGTTTTGGAGTGCTTTGTAAAGCTAGGTGGTATGCATCTTCCGCCAAGGCATAGGTGTGTCTAAGTCTGCTGAGATAAGTAGCAAATCACTACCAGTCTGCTGTGAAGAGTCATGTGCTTTGAACATGAATCTGCTCTCACTTTTATTTTCTATTTGAATCGACCTAGGGGCTCTCATAAATACACTGAAGCACCAACAGATCTGACGTCCCACAAAAACCAAGCCTCTTGCATGTGGTCAAAACTGCACCTTCTTGATGGCATCATCGACGGCTTGAGTGACCTCCTCTTTTGTAGCATCCTGTCTGATAAACACCGACGTCATGACTCCATGGGTTCCACCGTTCTTGTTTCTCCAGTCCTCAATGAAAGCCGGAATCTTGCCCGCGTTAGGCTGTAACTGGTATTTGTAGAAGGCCTGTCCATCCTGGATAATCTCCCCGTCGTAGTCGAAGCGGACACCGTATCGCTCCAGTTCGGGCGCATTCTTTGGCCAAACAGTCTTTTAACTACTGATTGCTGGTTTCGCGAGTTCTTTCTAAGGCCTACTATCATTGATGCCTTTACTGACGCTTCAAGGGTCTTCATGATGGAGATAAACTCGTTGGAGGTTTTTAAACTGATGATAGAAGCATGCAGAGAAAATGTGAGAGCGGCTGACTGAACTCAACATTCAAATTACTGAAGACCTCTTTAACACGCTTTCATCTGGCTTGATACGTCGCCGTATGTATATGTAGAAGCACATATTAGGTGATAAAGTAATTTGTAGGTATGCTCAGGCTGCGGACGTGAAGCGGTAAGGTCACAGCACACACTCTAATGCGTAAATGCAAGGTGTTTTAAAGCCACAAGGCGGCTCATCGCATAAAAACTGGCGTAACAAAATGAATTAGGCATGTGGACATGTCTTCAAGCTGATTCACTGCTGCGGGCTAAGGGATTAGAGCCTCTTATTTGAGACTAGTGTGTTTAGCGTCGCTTGCCTCTCAAACGTCGCTCACAACGGAGTGATGACACAAACCGCTTCTTGAGATTGCATTTGTGACTTACAATTTCATCAAATCTGTTTTACTGCTAGCAACTCCAAGGGCTATACCTTGTTTGGCTTTTCGAACTTCGTAAGCGCCGTTGGTTTTCTCCGCCCATAGAGTTACGCCACCTTCGTGGTATTCCTGCTAGCGTTCATTGAGAGGGGCCTTCGGTGCCTGCCTATCCATGATTACACGGGTACCATGTCGACAACACCTGCAGTCGTTTCTCACACAAAACAAATCGACCTGCAAGGCTTTTCGGAGTTTTGGTAGCGCGTCAGCCCCATCTCGAGCCCCCATACAAGATATCAAGGATCATGATCACGAGTTGTTTGAATATACCTCTGGCAGATGGATGTGAGAATGGACTCAGTAAAGTGTACGAGATATATGAAAGTCCTGACTTTTTCTTCTAGATAATATGAGGACACGCGTTTAGCCGAAAGGCGTTTGACCTTCAACGTCAACGAGCTTATGAAAGTCGCCGCGGACTCTGTACGCAAACCCGTGGCTGAGGTTAAGAGTCTTCGGAAGATGGCTGAGGGCGGATTCAATAGAATCTTTGAAATAACCATGAGCGATGGAACATCTGTTCTTGCTCGACTGCCCTATCCCTCCACGCTGCCGCAACATCTAGCTGTGGCCAGCGAAGTCGCAACAATGGACTTCGTTCGCGCGCACGATATTCCAACTCCTCGTGTACTTGGATATGCTACGAATGAGAATCCTGTTGGGTCAGAGTATATTTTGATGGAAAAGCTATCTGGACAACCCATTGGAGATGACTGGTTCGAGCTCTCCGAACAGCACAGGCTCCAGGTTTTGCACGACATTGTGCAGCTTGAAAAAAAGCTGTTCAGCATCCAGCTGCCTGCCAGTGGAAGTATATACTACACTCGCGATCTCAAGTCAGGCACTCGTAAGGTGGACATACCTGGGTCAGATGGTCAGTTCTGTGTGGGTCCGTACACTGGGCTCCGTTGGAGGTTTGACAAGCGAGGGAATCTGAAACTCGATCGGAGGCCACGTAAGTGTCATTCAAGCAATTGTGATTCACACCACTTGCTTTGCCTAGATGTTGACACTCTTCGTGCCCTCCAAGCTCCTCCTGAGAAGGAGCTGACGTGGGTACGTGAGTATGGACAACCTCGATATCCGTTCAATTGTCAACACCGAGAGGCTTTCCAGTATGAGAAACAGGATCCGAGGATCCATGCGGCATCGCTGGAGAAATACCTACAGGTGACTCTGCATCTCATACCATCAAACCCGGAGCTTAACTTGCCTATTGTTCGCCATCCCGACATCCAGCCAAACAATATCCTCATATCCAAAGACTTTAGAGTCACTGGTCTTATTGATCGGCAGCATGCTATCGCTCTTCCAACATTCCTCGCCGCTGGCATACCAAACTCATTCCAAAACTACGGCGATGCGAAGTCAAGATCCTTCACGCCTCCACGTCTCCCGGCTAATATTGACTCTCTTGATGAGTTTGAACGTACTCAAGCTCAAGAAGAATTCCGTCGCAGACAGGTGCATTTCTTTTACCTAGGTTTTACTCAGCGATTCAACCAGCCACATTGGCGTGCCCTCGAACAAGACACAGACCTCCTCAGACGCTGACTCTTCGATCATGCCGGTGAACCTTGTGAAGGCTTCAACACAACCCTCCAGTACGATCTTGTTCAGATCGTACAGAACTGGGACAAGATAGCTGCTCGCAATCACGATGGTACTGCACAAACTTGCCCTCTATCATTCACGCAGGAAGAAGCAGAAAGAGTAGATGCTCTGGATGACGCACATCGCGACGCGGATGCTGATGTGGAACAGATTAATGAGCTTCTTGGCATAGCATCTGACGGATGGACACCGAACGATCGATTTGAGAGCGCTAAGAGCAAAGCAGCTGAGATCCGGGAGCAAGCTCTCGCTTCTGCAGATGATGACCCATGGTTAAGAGGAATGTCTGAGCGACACTGGCCTTTTGACGATTACGATGAAGATCAATGAAGTGATAAGTTTACAGTGTTGGTGCCCAAAATCGACTAACGGCCAGTGGCAAATAACGTGACCTTCATAGCGCTTGCACTAGTAGGCCTCGATCTCCAACCAATGCAAGCAACATGCATATCATGTCCGCCAAACTTCTAACTTCACGAGATCTACCTGCGCACAGACCTGAGCTGAGAATTATGCAGAACCTTATCACCGATTTTGTCTGCTGAAAGCAGCGAAAACCAACTACGTCTAGCGAGTGCTAACGTTAACCGAACCTCATCTGTACACGATAAGCAAGATGAACCAAACAAATCTAATACCAGATCAGAGTAGAGAGCTTTTTTCCACCCTGGTTGATCTGCTTCCCTACCTAATTGACGTGGCTGGCGACGGCGTCGAAAGGGGCCAGTTCGAGAGCCGAGTCGTCTAGCATGGACAATCTTGGAACGCTTGATGCCGCATTCGACTGTACATCTCAGTCTGGGCCAATATACGGATCGTTGCATCGATCAATCTCGAATTGCGGGGTGGCGATCCTCGAGCGGAAGCAATGTTCAGCTGTTATGCATAAAGAGCGACGCCATCCCGATCCCGTTTTCTGGGTTTCTTCACAAGATTCCCAGGCCTCCGCGAAGATCTGCTTGTCTGCCTACATATCAGTGCAACGCATTGTCGACAACCCACTCACCGCCAACTGGAGTCTTAACTCCGCATTGTGACTTGACGGACCTTTTGTCTCAAAGCGCGGAGATTCTTCTCGAAGGCCAAAATGATTGACGGGAGCACCATCGCAGCCATTCTCACGGGCATCCTCGCTCTCATTGGCGCACTCGCGTCTGCATGGATGTCTGGATGGAACGAACAACGCATGCAGTCTCGTGCAAACGAAAAAACACTTGCCCGATACTCAGTACCCCTTTTGATCGCAGCCTGGGATCTTGCGAATTGGTTCTACGACATCACGGAGTATGAGAACTACAAACCAACACGATGCGCTGCATACGGTGATGGCTGGAGCCCCAAATTCACCTCATACCTACTTGGCCAATACTTTGCCGGCGTTCACATCATCCGCGAGATGACGCATTTCTTTGCTCACATAAAGGGCCCAGAGGCCGAAAAGCTGAAGAAACTGCTTTGGAAGATTCAAGACGAGTTCGTATCTATGAACTACGAAGGACGAGAGAGCCTAGAAATGCGCTGGTTTGAGGGTGACATATTGGCTGTGCAAGAGCATATGACTCAAGAGGTTGATCACGATGGCGATGGGACTGCACAGGAATTACGGACAATTGGTTGGGTTGAATTTCAGAAGGCCTACGCACCAGCTTCTGACCCTGGAAATGAGGACTCGCCCGAACTGTACAAGCTTTTTGATTGGTATGAGGTCGAGTTCCAACGCATCATTTCTCGCCGCTTCAAATGGCTATATAAGCATGTACACACAGCGGATAATCCTCAGGATTATGTAAAAACGAAAGAGAAGCTCGTGAAAGCAAGCATGAAGAAGAAGCAGGAGATAGAGGAAGTGATGATCAACAACGACCGTGAACGTGCTGAATCTCGAGATTATGGGACTCCAAAGGATAAGTTCGAAGAAGAAGAGAAGCAGAGGAGGAAGCTGGAAAAAGAGAAAAAGGAAGAGATGGCCACCATCAAAAAGAAGATCGAAAAGCTGGACGCTGAGGAAGAGAAGATCAACGAGGAGCAAGAAAAGTACCCAAACGTTAGCGTCATAGTCCCCGACCACCGAGTCCGGCGCCTCCAACACTTGCTGAGCGATCTTGTGGAACTGCTGGACACAGTGTCTACTATGAAGCTCAATCGTCCGGTACGGAGGTGCGAGATGAATTACAACAGGGTATCCGTCATGAAGTATGGGGAATTCGCATTCGATCAACAGAAAAACCCGTTGGGGCTAGATACTGGGGACCGTGTCCCTTGCGACTGCAGTTCTTTATACTGCAATCCAACCCAGACAGACAACAAAGAACGGCAACTTCCAACCAAAGAAAAGCCGAGTCGCCTGACATGGCGGAAGTCGTCGAAGCCCTCCAACCAGAAGATAGTCAGGCAAGATACTGCCTCTACGCAGAGGAAGGCTGTCGTTGAACGGAGCAAAGTTTGAATCAATGTTGTATTGGATAGTACCAACACACCGATGGCGGTCCACCATCCCTCTGCGTTGCGATGGTCTTGGAATAGTCACCAAAGCAACGAATCGGAGTAGACTACAGCAAGCCCTGTATCGAAATACTCAGGAGAGGTGCGAACACACCGTTATTGACAAGAATGATTGGAACACTATTCATGGCTTTGAGGATGCACTAGCGTCTTTCTCATTCATGCGGTGGATTGTCGAGAATATTGCTTTGGTCAAGCAGTGCCTGGAACGCGTGGGCGAGCGTCCACCCACGCAAGCAAAGGAGTGTAGCCAGGTTCGAGCTGCTTCGTTCCCATGGCACGTCATTACACGGCAGAATCGAAGCGACCGGATTCGATGTGATTTCGAAATAGAGAGCGAGATACCGAACTGGAGAACAGACGTTAAGCATTACTGCGTAGACCATAAGAAACTTATGGCAACGGTATGGAATCTTAAATATTGGAATGCACCATCAAGACCTAGTGCTGCCTTTTCACAAGCGCCGACCAAACTTGCTTCAGGATCATCGTCTGTGCCTAACTCAGCCTCAAAATATTTCCTGCTATAGACAAATATATGGACGTGATCAAGAGGCACGTATTTACTGAGCAGAATCTTGATGCTGACTACATGTCCTGGTATTTAGGTCCGACTATATCTGAACGGCCGAAAGTGGCAATTTAATCAAGTCCACTTCCTTCCATGCCAATCTTGCTACCAGATGATGGATTACGATTGCAAAATACCGCATTATGTAAAACTCGGTTGAAGGCACAGAACTCTTAATTATCGTCCTTGTTTGGATCCAAATTTGCTCTGCGAACCGCTTAGCTTCCCGACGTGATCAAGCTCAATTGTGCACATCCTGTAGGGTACTAATAACTTTTTTTGAGTGCAACCCGAAGTGGAGTTCCTTACCTAGTTGTAACGTGATGAAGACAGTGAAGCTTGTGTGACATGTCAGTTCGGTACTCAACAAGACCTCACACCTGTGCTCACGGCCATAGAGGGGTCCTAAGGGCACTTATTACCCTAGAAGTTAGAACTTACTACAACTAGTTATTAGTAGTAAATACATCAAACAAAATAATTACCGATGATTAGTCAATGCAACAGATAGCACTTTCTTCAGTAATACTCCCTTGAGGACGTCTAGTCAGGTTACCCCAACTGCCGTAATCTGGAACAACCGGGAGCTACCCGCCTAGAGGGCCGCACTGACTTTGTGTTCACTTAATTCGTGAATTTCCTTGGTTAGTGCCTCTGTTTTTCAAGATTCGGCGTGTTCCGATGCACGCTACATTCATTGTGCCAAGAATATCATTCTTAGCAGCCCTAATATGCACGACATCAGTCATGGACGTGTTAACGCGGGTAGGCCCGGAATTTAACGTTACTGTCTTTGCTGTATTTGCCGCACATAGCGGTCGCATCGCAATTGGAGTCGTACTGGTAAGCACGGTACAAATTAGCTTACAGTATGGCAGGGGTAAGTATTCAATGTGGATCCAAGACTTCGCGGCAACCAGCTGTTAATAGAAAGTGGCTTATAGAGGCAAACAAAGCATTTTAGCTGTAATGTTAGCACTTCATTGTTTAGTCTGGCGTGCTTCACTGTCACTCCTGGAGAGACCTTGCTAGATGAAGATATTTGAGGATCCACATGGATTACTTGCCCCTGCCATACTGTTGACGCGGATATTGACCGGAGATATGGCCACTCACACTGCCTTAGCCGCAGTGAACAAGGAAACTTGTAGTTATTCGGTATGTTAATCTGCTGTTCTGTAGATCTGGAGAGGTTTGATCGCGTACTTTGTTCCTGTTCTGACTGAGATTTAGCACTAGATGATGTTCGCGTTGTAACTTCTTCTTGACGCGTTGACTCGCTGCAAGAGAGAAGTCACTTGTTATTCTTTTGTTACTATTACTTCGAATGCTGGAAGCGTTAGTTGTTACACTCTTTCCTGATGTAAATAGTGTACATTTACATCCCTCTCCTAACCGGTAACCCTCTGTTGATATGTTCTCCCACCGATTTTTACATTGATGTTGAATAACTTATTTCCTTCGGTACCGTCACCCAGAGATGGCCTTACAGTTGACCTTTGCAATTGTCCTCATTGTTTAGATTTGTCTAGAATTTTAAATAACTCCTCATTACACATAGCTCTACTGTTGCATTCGAAATTTGCATCGATGATAGCCCAAAATTTACCGACGGTCTCGCTCCACCCATCATCACCTTTGATGATCGGCGTCACGATCTCAACCGGGTCTAGAGGGACAATTAACACTTTTCAGAGCGAAAGCAGGTTTTCAGAAGATGCAGGATGGTTGCGTGCAACAGATATCATCTGTCACTCACAAAATCCATCTACCACATGCTTCTTGGACAGCGAAGCGTCCAAAGTTGTATGCCATTTGGCATAATTTGGCTTGGAATTCTCTATGTTCGGGTCAAAGACCTCGCACTCTAGACCATTTCGCGAGAGTAACCGCGAAATTATCCTAAGCAGTAACAAGCTGAAGTCCCTTTTTGCTTTATGGGATGCATCGTGGTCGGGAACGTGGGCGCTAGGATCTAGGGTGTCTATGTCCTTGGGCTTGAGAATGACTTCGAACTCGGCTCCGAAAGAAAACGGCAGAAATCGAGAAATGGGCGAAAGGGGGGAGGTATGCGAGGACAGGATGCGAGGACGATGCGCGAAGGGGCGAGACGGGATGGTAAGGCTACGCCGGAGAGAGGGACGACCGTGCAGTGGTGCGAATTGGCTGGGAAGCGAGGACATTGCGCAAAAGGGAGATGAACGCGTGACTGGACAGAATGTGGCTTGCGATGGCTTGTTGAAGAGAAGTGCTTGTGGTCTGGGTGAATGGTGTTTACGTCCTCGCATGTTTACAGCTTCCGTACCGCTCCTGCTTAAAAAGCGCGTCCAACTACGAAGTATTCACATATATCTCCCCGCTGAACCCTACCACCGGGTTTTCCTCGACACACATTGACAGTCCCCGAGATTGCTTTTTGGCACAATGGCAGCGATTATTGAAGGCAAACCTGGTGGCTCTGTTGAAGAGTACGCGATGGGACATGACGACGCCGAACGAATGCATAGCAGTGCCCTCGGAGGGACTTCGCATGATGCTCGCGACATGTATCGGATGGGAAGAAACAGGAACTGCGCGTGAGTCCAACCCGGCCTAGCAATCCCGTCAGAGCTGACTTTGTGGCAGAGGAACTTCCGTCTCATCTCTATCATCGGCTTTGTTGTTGTCCTCCAATCGAAATGGGAAAGCGCGCTGCTGTGCGTATGATACCACATCATCCTCGAAAATAGAGCTGACATGCTTGAGGTCCGCTTACTTCGGGCTGTTCAATGGAGGTACAGCAGGTGTGATCTGGATGACAGTCATCACATGGCTCTTCGTCATGGCCATGATAGCCTCGCTCGCTGAGATGGCTTCAATGTAGGTCAGGCTGGAGAATTTGGATTCACATCGCTGACAATGCGAAGGGCTCCAACCGCAGGTGGACAGTACCACTGGGTCAGCGAGTTTGCACCGCCTGCATTCCAGAAGAGCCTCTCGTATATCGTTGGCTGGAGCGCAGGCGTGGGCTGGGTGGGCGGCATCCCAGCCTGTGCTCAGATGCTGTCGTCCCTTGTCATCGGAATGGTCCTGCTCGTTCATCCCGAGGCTCCAATAGGCGAGCTGTGGCACGTTACTCTGATCACGATGTTGTGGCTGTTTCTCATGGTGGGCTTCAACATCTTCTTGGCTCAACACTTGCCACTGGCTGAAGGGATCGTGCTGGCCCTGCACGTTTTTGCTTTTTTCGCCTTTCTGATCCTCTTCTGGACCATGGCCGAACGATCACCTGCCGACGAGGTGTTCACAGCATTCTACGATGGCGGCGGCTGGGGATCCCTGGGGACCTCCGCGCTTGTTGGGCTCTCAACCCCGCTGTGGTGTTTCATCGGGCCAGATGCCGGAGCACACATGTCCGAGGAGCTCAAAGACGCCTCCGTGGTCCTCCCCAAGGCCATGATGTGGGCTGTGTTCTTCAATGGTGTCTTCGGCATTATAATGATGATCACGTTCGTGTTCTGTGGTGGAGCACTTGATTCGGTTCTGGAGTCCCCTACCGGTGTTCCCGTGCTGCAAGCTGTATACAATGCCACCGGCTCTGTAGCGGGTACTGTCATCATGGGCGCTATTCTGGTCATCCTGGTGTTCTTCGCGGCGGTGTCCGTGACGGCAGCATCTTCGCGACAGATATGGGCTTTCTCTCGCGACAAAGGTCTGCCGTTCTCTTCGTGGATTGAGCAAGTTCGGCCTGGGTGGGACATTCCTGTGAATGCGCTGCTGGTCTGTCTGGGATCGTCACTGGTCCTCGCCTGCATCAACTTCGGCTCAGAAGTCACTCTCAACGCAATCGTCTCCATCTCGAACGCCGCGCTGATCTTCTCCTACATCATTTCCATTGGGTGCGTTCGGCTCAAGCGCTTGCGGGGTGAGCCTCTGCTGCCTCGTCGCTGGAGCTTGGGCAAATGGGGCGGTCTTGTCAACGACCTGGCACTCGTCTTCTTGCTGGTTGCGTTTGTCTTTTCATTCTTCCCGATGACGCCCAACCCAACCGCTGTCGACATGAACTGGGCAGCCCTGATGTTCGGTGCAATGGCGATTCTCGCGACAGTCAATTACTTTGTGAGCGCACGGCACATTTACATTGCCCCTGTGTCGTTGATCAAGCGGGAGTAGCAGACTATGGCAATAATTGAGCTCGGTGGGTGTCAGTCGACCGCATAGTCAATCATTTGTGCCTGCAGTTTCTGTACCGCGCTAGTACGAATATGGCTAGCTCTTCACCAATGACAGTCGTGTATCTCCACTCACCTCCACTGTCAAGTCAAGCACCACAACACCATGTCTCGTTCGAGTTGACTTCGGATTGTTACTCACCACCATCAACTAATCGACGCTGCCAGTGACGTCATTGAGTAGTGGCTCCCATACACGACCTCCCTTTGACTTCCAGCGACCATGGCTCAGCGCGTCACTGAATCCGACATCATATTCCCACACCTATCAAACACTCCAAACTTCTCCAGCACACTATCCTCGCTGAGGCGCTCAGCCCTCTCCATCACCAACCGGCTCAACTCCATAACCGCAGACAGTGAGTTCGTCACCAGCGTAGCCGCCTCGTATGGCTTGCCGCTTGTCGCGAATGAGCGCTGTGGCAGCTGGTACATCCCCCTGGACCTGAAAGCTGCAAGCGTTTACTTCAAGAGCACGGACGGCCACATGGGCGAATGGGCATTCAGTTTGCGGAGGCTCAATCTGCAGCTCCTGGATGTGGTGAGCAAGCATGGAGGGTGTGTGATTGTTGACTCTACGCGGAGGGGGAAGAGCATGCCAGACGCGCTCAGCAAGACGGTGCCGTTTTGGTGTTGCGTCATTAACAGGGCTGTCTTCGGCGCGGAGAGGAAGGGAGATGAAGTGCTGAACTTGTGCACTCCGCCTGCTGCAGTGTCTGAAAGCGAGAATGCGCAGATGGAGAGGCGAATCGACGGCTTTGTACAGCAATTTATGGTATGCAGGCGTGAATATGCGTGGGGATGATCATACTCACTGCAGAGCAGGACATCTGCAAACCAGACATCCCGTCTCTCCGGTCCAAACTGCAAAAGCCCCTGCGCCCACTGTGGGTAACGCAGACCTCGACGCTCCCGCATGACCCGCCAGAGTTTCCCGACTTCCACCCCGTCGTCCTCTGCACCGCGTCGCGTCGCGTCCGCGGCGGTGAAGCATCAGAGGGCGGCTACGTCCAGGGCGCGGCCGACGACCACGAAGCCTGGTCCCACGGCCTCACCCCGCCGCTCTTCTGGCGCAACAAAGCCGCGCTCCTCCACACAAACGAAGAGCACCTCCCCGCCGCAATCGCCGCGCTCACCACCCACGAGCACGCCGCCGCCGCCGCCGCCCCAACCCTCATCAGCCCCACCACCACCCTCTACGTATCGCCCAGCCACGACATCGACCTCACCCCCTTCGACACAGTGATAAGCTGCACCCCCGCCCCCCTCCCCCACGCCGCCCTCACCGCCGCCCGTGTGAAGTTCTACCTGCACCTGCCCTGCCCGCCGGGCAAACTCGGCTCGCGCGCCCTGCGCCCACAGCTCCCCGCGCTGCACAACCTGGCCTGCGCCTCCCCCGCCCCGAAGACCCTGATCTGCTGCCCGACCGGCGCGGACCTCGCCGTCGGCACCGCGCTGGCGTACCTGTGCCTGTTCGTCTCTGACGCAGGCGCCGTGGACCTCGGCGCCGCGCGCCCGCAGCGCAATATCAGCAAGACCCTGGTCAAGCAGCGGCTGAGCTGGATCACCACGGGCGCGCCGGCGCTGAACCCGAGCCGCGCGACCCTGCAGAGCGTCAACGCGGCGCTGATGTCGAGTGCGCCCGCGGGCGAGCTGCCCGCGGTGCGGGATCCGGCGGCGTGCGACGCGGGGTGGGCGGTGGTTGAGGCGGACGCTGGAGACACCGGCAATGAGGGAGACGCGCGTAGCGATACTGGTATCCGCAACGCCGGCTCTGTGGATCTACCCGTCCGTCCGCGCACACCCGCGCCCACCTCGACGACCACCCAGCCCCCTCCCGCGCCCACCGCCTCACTCCCCACCGCCACCCGCCACCCCCGCCACCCCCCCCGCACGCTCTTCGCCGCCCTCCCCGCCGCGCCGTGGTCCTTTGCCCGCACCCTGACCTCCACACACCCCTCCCAGCCCAGCGGCACCGTCGCAGGCACGGTGTCGTTCGCGCCCTCGCCGCGCGGCGATCTGGTGTATGCCGAGGAGGGCACGTGGACGGTGCAGGGGGGTGGGGTGGTGGGCGTGCGGGGGGGGTATGTGTGGCGGCTGTGTTCCGCTGCCGGGGGGGAGGGGTTGGGCGATGGAGACAGGGACGAGGGGGATGTAGCAGAAGCGGGCTCGGGGGCGGCAGCAGAGGCGGGCTCGGGCTCTGGCTCTGGCGCGGGCGAGGGCGGAGACGAGTGTATACGCATCCACTTCCCCCCCTCCCCCTCCCCGTCCCCAGAAAGCCGCACAGACGCCCCCGCCCTCGGCGCCCTGTTCGTCGACATCGGCGACCTGGTCGCGCGCAAAAGCGACGGCGAGAGCGGCGATGGCGAGAGCGGTGATGCTGATGCGGTCCACGAGGTGGTCTACGACGCATTCTACGAGGCGCGCGGCCGCGCGGTGCATCTGTGCGGCGAGGACACGTATGCGGCGCGGTGGCGGTTTGGGGCTGGGATGGTGGAGGGTGGGGAAGGGAGTACGTGTGGGGATGGGGATGGGGGGATTGGGGATGGGGGGGAAGGTGATCGAGGGGTTGGGGATGGGGATGGGGATAAGAAGGGGAGAGGGAATGGGGATAAGAGGGAGTGGTGGGAGGTCGTGTATGACGTGCAGGGGCCGCGGAAGGCGTATGTGAGTTGGACGCGGTACGAGCGTGTTGTGTGAGAGACGGGGTCGGAGAGGCGGTACCTCCCTGCGTGGCAAATAATTTGTACAGGTAGTCGTGGACGGGTATCTCGCTGCTACTTCCCCAGCTCCTGCTCTGCCCACACCCACTAACTACTCCACCCCCCAATTCGGATCATCATCCAGCCCGCCCACAATCTCCACGCCCTCGTCAAACACCACCGTCTTCTGCCTGCGCCTCTTCTTCCGCGCCTTGTCGCCCTTGTCGCCCTCGGCCTCGTCCTCGACGCCCGCCAGCCGCCGCTGCTTGTCGCGCTCCTCGCGCTCGCGCAGCGCCTCGTCAATCTGCGCGCGCATGCGCTCCTCCTCGGCCTCGAGGTCTTGTTTAATCTGGTCCGCGTCGGCCAGTGCATTGTCGTCCAGCTGGCTCGCCTCGAGGAAGGCGCCCCAGTGGGATGCCAGCTGGCTCTCGCCGCGCAGGGCGTCGCGCACGAGGCCCGGGTTGTCGCGCTCCTCGCGGGTGAATTTGGTTTTTATGGACCGCCGCGCAAGGCCGGGGAACATGTGCGCGATCATGGCAAAGTCGGTGCCGAACAGGCGCAGGCCCTGGTAGAACAGCTCAGTCGCGTCGGGGGTCCAGCGCTTGCCCTGGCCGGGCAGCACAAAGTCGTTGGGGAAGCGGCGGTTGGCCTTCATGAAGCTGCGGGCGGTGATGCGCGTCGTCAGGTCGTCTTCCTCGGTGACGTGCATGAGGGCGAGGTCGCGGTCGGCGTCGCGCTCGCGGTCGATGAGGGCCGAGTCGTGGACGAGCTCGATGCGGCCGTCGACGAGGTGGTAGCGGGGGCCGGTGGGGGCGGCGGGGGGCGCGTCGGTGAGGAGGGCGTCGGAGGCGGCGCGCGATTCTTTGGTGGAGATGGGGCGCGCGTCTTCGGTGCGGCGGCGCTGCTTGACGGCGTCCCAGTCGATTTTGCGCATTTCGCGCTCGCGGCGGGATAGCTTGCCGACGCGGATGTTGCGCGAGGCGAGGTCGTCCATGTGCATGGCGTCGGGGTCGATGGTGTGGTCTTCGGCGTCGGAGGGGGTGGCTTCGCGGGGGGGGCGGCCGCGGCGCTTGGGTTGTGTGGGGTCGTCGGGGTCGGGCGTGGGTTTCTTCGGGCGTGGGTTGCGTTTGGGGGGGGCGGCGGCGTCGGGGTCGGGGTCGTCGGCGGCCGGCTGCTTGCCCTTGTCTTTGCGCGGTTTGCGAGGCTTCTTGGGCAGCGGGAGCCCGTCTTCTCCGAGTTCGGCCGTGGCTGCAGTCCGCTTGCCTCTTGCGCGTGTCTGTGTGGGCTGTGCCTCTTCCTCGTTGCCATGCTCGTTCTCCTCGTCGCCCGCTGTCCCAGTCGCCTTCTTCTTCCCGCGAGGCGCGCGCTTCTTCTTCGGTTCGACGACGGCTTGTCCGGGCGCGACGACGGCTTCACCGGGCTCTCCGCCGTCCGCGGGCTGGTTCACGGCGGTCCACGGCAGGGTCCGTCTCCTTCCCTTGCGCTGGGCGGGTGTGTCGTCGGTGGGCGTTGTAGTGGGGTCACTGGGCTCTCCAGTGGAGGTGGCCGCTCCGTCGTCTTGTGTGGGCTGTGCAGGCGGTGCGGGCGGTGCAGGCGGCGCAGACTGCGGCGTGGAGTCGGCCGTCTGGGTCTGCGGGGGGACCATGACGGCTACCGGGACGGTCGGCGTGCTCTGGCTGGGAGGCGAGTCGAGGCGCCGGCGTTTGGGCGACCGGCCGCGCTCAATGTCGTCCTCGGGGCCATGCTCGATGGCGTGCTCGGGGCTGTCGGCGGCAGGAGGCGGCTGCTTCGCTGGTGGGGCATCTTCGGCGTGCGGTGCTGGCGGGGTGTGTTGCGGCGGGGTGTGTTGCGTCGGGGTGTGTTGCGTCGAGGTGTCTTGCGCCTGGGCGGTAGGCTCTTGGGTGGCGGCGGGCGTGGGCAGTAGAGGTGCGGGCGTGGGCAGTAGAGGTGCGGGCGTGGGCGTGGGTGTGGGCAGTGGGTCGGCATTCGACGACTCGGCGGCGGGCGCGGCGAGGGTTGGTGCTGGCACGGCGGGTGCTGGCACGGCCTCTGGCGCTGGTACTGGCGCAGACACTGGCACAGACACCGACACGCCTTTGGGAGCACCTGCGGGCGCTGTCGCACCCGGCCGCCGACGTGCGGCTTTGGGCGCAAACTTCTTGCCCGACGCGCTCTTGTTGATGAACGAACTGAAGGTCGCCGGCTGCGTCTTGTCGCCCGGCTTCTCCCCCGGCTTGTCCCCCGGCTTGTCCCCCATCCTGTCCCCCGGCTGTGTTGAAGCGTCCTCGGCCATGGCGGGCGGCGGGCGGCGGTGCGGCTCTGCTCCTTCACGTCGACATGTGTGACGGCGCGCGTCGTTCGTCGTTCGCCGGGACCCGCTTCCGCCTCGTAGCGCCACTGGCCCGTGCCCGTCACGTGCTCCTCCAGCGCTTGGCCGCGTCTTTTGTCTGCCACGGCCGCTCCTCTCACTCCCCGGGCTCTCACACACGCCCGCGCCGCCGCCTCGCACCCGCCCATCCGCCATCCGCCATCCGCCATCCGCCCGTCCGCCTCATCTCTTCCCGGCAGCTCTCGCGTCCGCCCGCCTTCCGATGAGGCTCGAAGCCAGGACCGTCGCACCCCCGTCGCTTGACAAGGTCAAGATGGAGGACCGCAAGAGGCCCAGCGGGCACGACGATGCCCCTCCCGCTAAGAGGCAAGCCGTGACCGTCAACGGTGCTCGCTCGCATCCAGACGCTGACATGCCATGGAAAGATGACATCGAGGTTCGCCCCCGAGCGCCGCAGACTCTGCCTCGGCAGCCCACAACGCTAATGCCCATTGACGTGCAGGCTTACCAGAAGGATGCCATTCTGCGCCAGATGCGCGAGTACAAGCGCGAAAAGGCCACCCTCGAGGCCCAGCTGACCGACGTCGAGTCCCGCTCCGCCTTCCACGACCAGGAGCTGCGCACCATCGACACGTGGTTCGACCAGGTCAGTCCCCCGAGTCTAGAAAAGTCCTGCCCTGACACGTCCAGCTTGTCGACGAGATCAAGATCCTGAGCGGCGAGCGCCTGTCCGGTGACGACTCGTCACGCGAGGTGCCGCCCGCCCTGCTCTTCGAGCACAGCGAGAGCTTCAGGAAGCACCTGTCCAAGCGAAAAGACACCATCCTGGCCTCGCTCTCCGGCCTGTTCGCCAAGTATCCCCCCCGCAGCCCGGACATTGCCGATCTGGAGCACCAGCTGTCGCAGCTGCTGGCCGCCCAGAAGGAGCATGTTGTGCAGTCGCAGAAGATCATGACCGAGAAGGAGCAGCTCTCTGACCGCCTGGACACCGCCACGCATCGCTATCTGGTCGCCGAGAAGAAGATTGACCGCTTCAAGAGCCAGCAGGTGCAGAAATTAGAACAATCAGCCGTAGCAACCGCAACAAAAGAGGACACTCCGTCTTCTGGCCTCAAGAAGGAAGCCAATGGCGCAATGCCGGAGCCCGCTGCTACCGAGGAGCTGGAGACCGCGCGCGCCCAGGCTGTAGCAGAAGCATCCAAGCGGAAAGCGCAGCTGGACGACGTCGAAAAAGAAAACAAAAAACTGACCGAGGAGCTGTCAGCATTAAAGGTCAAGCTGACAGGCCTGTCCGACGACGACTACGCCAAAACCGATCTTTTCAAGGCATTCAAGTCTCAGCACGAGGATGTCATAAAACGAATCAACCACCTGGAAGCCACCAACATTCAGCTACGAGAAGAAGTGCAAAAGTACCAGGCGGAGCGGACCGCCTACCGGATAAAGATCGACGACGAATCGCGCTCGTCACTAGCAGAGTCGGAGAGCGCGGTTTCCCAGGCAGAGGCCAATCTGGCGCGCATTCGCAATGCCCGCGACGAGCTGGTGGCCAGGAATAACATCCTCGAAACCAGCCACCGGGATAGCGAGGCCTCTGTAAGTCAGTCGAAAGAGCTTGTGGGTGCCTGCGAGAGTCGCATTGCGGCGTTGGAGTCTGAATGCGAGCGGCTGCGGCTGCAAATCGGGGAAACCAACTCGGACGGCGAGCACATGGAGACGGATGCGTCACCGGAGCAGCTGCGGGCGAAGATTGCGAATCTCGAAACCCAGCTCAAGCTGCTCAGTGGCGAGCTGCCGTCGATGGAAGCTGCGTGGAAAAAGGCACAGGCGACTGCCGGGAAGAAGATAGTGGACGTCGCTGCGTGGGAGGAGAACGTGGCGCGCGCCAACGCCGACAAGGCGAAAGCCGACCAAAAGTTCTTTGCAGCCATGAAAGCCAAGGGCGAGATGGAGCAGCAGATCCGCATCCTGCGGTTACAAGCATCCAAATCAACCGAAGTCGTCACGCAGCTGAAGGAAGCCGACTCGCTCAGCCGCTCGCTCGTCGACAAGCTCGAAAAGCAGACGGCCGAAATGCGCTCCCAGATGGACGAGCTCTCCGCCCAGCACCGCCAACTGCAGTCCAAAGTCAGCGAAGGCGCCATCTCCTCGGAGCGCGTCTGCACTCAAATCGCCGAATTTAAGAAAATCGTCGAGGCCAAGGACACGGCCTTCCTCGCCGCCCGCCACACGCAGCGCGAAGCCTGCACCGAGCGCGACGGCCTGGCCGCGCAGGTGGCGGGGCTGAAGGAGCAGGTCGCCGTGTGGAAGAAGAAGAGCAAGGGCGAGCAGAGCGCCGACGTCGCCCTCATGGAGACGATGCTGCAGTGCCAGATCTGCAAGTCGCGCGTCAAAGACACGTGCATCAAGACGTGCGGCCACCTGTTCTGCCACGACTGCGTGCAGGACCGGCTGACGAACCGCGCGCGCAAGTGTCCGAGCTGCGGCAAGGCGTTTGGCGGCAACGACACCATGCGCGTGCATCTCTAGCGAGGCGTTTTTTTTGCAGCGGGCGGCGGTAATCCAGGCGATCGGCGAACGGCGTACAGCAGCGACGGGGCACCTACGGAGTACGGAGTTCAACGCCCGATTTCGGCGTATTACAACTTGTTTGGCGTTTTTGGGATGGGTACGATACGACACGAAGCTCGGGCCCGGGACAAAGGGCCGAGAGATGAGATTCAGAGCACGAGAGATGTGACAGGGGAGCGGGGGGACGTTATAGGGAGCGTTGCACGTGATAGGGGAGCGTTGTTGCGCCACATGTTTTGGCGGTGCAAGTGAGCGAGCGAGCGAATAAGATGGGAATGTCGCACTTTACTCCTGCCTCTATTTACCGATATCACCTCACATGTGTACCTCACTCATCTACCTTACTTACTCCATAGCACCTCACGCACTTCCTAGCACCTCACTCACCTTACTTACTCCACAGCCCCTTCTTAACCCCCTCTACAGCCCCCCTCTATAGCCCCCCCCCCCCCTTTCTACCCTTATCTATCGCTCTACCCTTCTCATCTATTACCCTACCCCTCTTATCTATTACTCTACCTATTACTCTACCCCCCTCTACAGCACCTCTATAGCACCTGTATAGCACTTCCTTAATCTACTATTTGCTATAAAGCTAAGTCTGCGCCTTGTAGCGTTGCTGTGCGGTATAGTATTAGTTATAGGTGTAAGTGTAAGTATAAGTATATTAATTAGGAATGTATTAATTAAGAGTGTAAGGGTGTTAATTATAGGTATAAGTAAGTGTATTAATTATAGGTATAAGTATATTAATCTGTCTATATAATTATAAGTGTTTCTCCTTAATTATAAGTATATTAATCTCTTTCTCTCTTCTTAATTATAAGTGTATTAATCTCTCTTATTAAGTTATAATCTTTCTTTCTCTCTACTTAACTGCAAGTATATTAATTATAAAGATGTTGGTCTCTTTATCTCTCTATATATATATCTCTCTCTCTCTATTTCTATCTCTCTACTTAATTACGTGTGTGTTAATCCCTCTTTCTATCTCTCCCCCCTCTCTCCCCCTCTCTCTCCCCCTCTCTCTCTATTTCTATCTTTAATTCTATCTCTCTATATCTTTCTCTTACTTTCTATCTCCCCCTCTCTCTCTTCCCCTCTCTCTCTACTGCTCTATATCTCTCCGTCCCTGAATCTCTCTCTCGCTTTATATCTCTCCGCTGCTGCCCTGTCGCTGCTCCTGTCGCTGCTCCTGTCGCTGCTCTATCACTGCCCTGTTACTGTCCCTCTTACTGGCCTTGTAACTGCCCTGTCGCTGCCCTCTCAATGCCCTGTTACTGTCCCTCTTACTGCCCTGTTACTAGCTATCTCACTGGCTCTATCCCATCCTATCAGTACAGTCTAGACTCTGCGTCTGCGTGGGTGTCTGCGTGTGTGTGTCTGCGTGTGTGTCTACGTCAGCGTTTACGTCTGCGACTGCGTCACGCAGCACTGTGTGGCCAGCCGTGCTATACCGTGCTGTACCGTGCCGTGCCGTGTATCTCTCGTGCCGTGCCGTGCATCTCTCTCATTCTGTGCTATGCATCTCGCTCTCGTGTCGTGTATCTCTCGTGTATCTCTCGTGCCGTGCCGTGCATGTCGCTTCGCACGGCGCGCCTACTGGGGCTCACGGCTGTGTTGAGAGGATGCTGATGTTAATGCTGATGTTAATCTGTCACTAAAGTTAATCTTAGTGTCTAGATAAGTTGCCTGGTTGAGTTGTCTGGATAACGCTTGTGTCTGGATAACGCTTGTCTGGACAACGGCTTGTTTCTGGACAACGGCTCGTGTGTTTAGAACGCTTGTCTGGATGACCCCTTCTATCTGGATAAACTTCCCCCCATGTGTCCAGGGCCCCTTCTGCCCACCTGAACTCATCTCCCGTCTTTATATAGCTTCTCCGGGAATCGCCTCCTAGCTACAGATGCGGTGGCTGTGTGTCTGCGTTTGTGCCTGCGTCTCTGCGTCTGTGCAGTGCTGTGGATAGCTGTGCTATGCTATACTATACGTCTCCCTCTCTGCATAGCACGCGCCTACTAGGGCTTATAGCTGTAGTAATCTGTTCCTAGGACTAGACTAGTCGTGTCTAGAAAGCGCTTGTGTGCCTAGAAAATACCTTCTGTCTAGATAACCCTCCTCTATGTGTCTAGACCCTGCTTTTGCCCTCCGTAAACTTGGTTTACGTCTTCCCGTGGCTTTTTCAGGCATACCCTACTCGGCTTCGAACACGGCGGCTGTGCGTCCGAGTCTGCGTCTTTATGTCTGCATCGGTGCGTCTGCGTCTCTGTGCCGCTGCATCAGTGCGTTCCCGCGGCCAAGAGATGATGGCGTTGTTGGACTCGTACCTCGTCGAAGTCCTAGCTGGCAAGACCCCGAAACCTAGGGTCTACGAAGAGTTGTTGGGCTGGTGGGGGAGAGTCGTTGGGTTGGTGGAGTAGAGTAATTGGACCGGTGAAGAAGAGTCGTTGGAGTGGTGAAGTAGAGTTGGCGGACCGCACGAGTAGAGTCGTTAGATCGGTGAAGGGCTCGAGATGGCGAATTCTCCGCCCTTCCAAGTCGCGGAAAAAGTTTTCGGATCTGCAAAATCGTCGAATATACAAAGTTGTCGGACTGGTGGAGTAGGGTCGTTGGATCGGTGAAGTAGAGTCGTCGGACCGCACGAGTGCTCGAGATGGTAGGTCCTCCGCCCTCCCAGGTCGTGAAACCTGCAGAATGGTGGAATCTGCAAAGTCCTGGAACCGCAAAGTCGCCGGATCTGCAAAGCTATCGAACTTTCAAGTAGAGCCGTCGGACCGGATCGCACATGAGCTCAACGCTTAAAATAGCAAGTCCTCCGTCCTTACAGGTCGTCAAATACGGGTGACCATTACAGTCAGGGGGCCAAAACCAAAAACCAAAAACCAAAACTCCAAAACCTAAAAACCAAAATGTTGCACACTATCCCTTTAAATATAGCAAACTAGACAATAGAGAGTAGAGTAGTAATATATATTTAAAAATAAATGCTATAGATTTTTAAAATACTTAGTAATATTATTAACCTATAATCTTACTTATAAATATAGCTTAAGAAATCTATTATATAAGGACTAAGACTATTATATTAACTATTATATTACTTATAATACCTACTTACAGAGCTAGAGGTTAGAAGAGTATTAATTTATTAATATATAAGGATAAGATTATTAGTTTAATAGAAGGTAGTATAACTAATATTAATATCTATTACTAGCTACTTAAAGAGTATAGAA
>JAGKPY010000197.1:0-26880 GCA_022609225.1 Boeremia lycopersici | reverse complement strand
TTTAAGCTATAGCTTCTAGGTTAAGTTTACTATATTTACTATATAGTAGTTCTCTACTAAAGAATATACTATACTATTTAAAGTATTAATAAAGTAATTACTTGCTATACCTATTAATAATACTCTTAAGTAGCTATTCTTAGACTGCTATATAAGCTGCTTCTAAAGCCTCCTAACACTCTAATATATCTCTTATCCTCCTCTTTATTCCTATTAACTAGCATACTTAAGTAAGCATCTTTACACTAATAAATATACTATTGTGTTAAAGATAGTATAAGATCTCTCTATCTTCTACTCCTTCTTTAAAGAATAACTAGAAGATCTTATACTTAACTTTATTAGTAATAGTATTAATATAAAGTCTTTGCACTCCCTATACTATATACTTTCTCTTTAGCGTCTAAACACTGCACCTTATTCTATACTCTTTAAGTAGCTAGCAATAGATGTTAATATTAGTTATACTACCTTCTATTAAACTAATAATCTTATCCTTATATGTTAATAAATTAATACCCTTCTAACCTCTAGCTCTATAGGCAGGTATTATAAGTAATATAATAGTTAATATAATAGTCTTAGTCCTTATATAATAGATTTCTTAAGCTGTGTTTATAAGTAAGATTATAGGTTAATAACATTACTAAGTGTTTTAAAAATCTATAGTATTTATTTTTAAACATGTATTACTACTCTACTCTCTATTATCTAGTTTGCTATATTTAAAGGGATAGTGTGCAACGTTTTAGTTTTTAGGTTTTAGAGTTTTGGTTTTCGGTTTTTGGTTTTGGCCCCCTGACCGTAATGGTCACCCGTAGACTAGTTCCCCTATCGGTATCCACAAAGAGCGGCTTATAGAGGAGATAAGCTCGATAACAAACATCGACGAGAAGCTCTTGCTTGGAAAAAAGTCACTTGGCTCATACTGCGTGGCGCAGAAAATGTCTTGGGCGTCTAAGCGCGAGACGACTCGTCTCGAGGACATCGCTTATTGCCTTCTTGGTTTGTTTGGAGTCAATATGCCCCTCCTATACGGAGAAAGGGAAAAAGCATTTCGAAGACTACAGGAGGAGATTCTACGTTCAAATGCTGACCTCAGCATTTTTGCATGGGAATTGCCGCCTTACAATCCTAGCCGCCAACGACTGGACGGACTCAGAACGCAGACAGACGACGAAGAGACGCTCATTGATACAGGTGACACCGTATCCTCAACAGTGAGTGGCGTATTCGCTCGATCGCCGGCAGAATTCTGCGGTAGCGGACCTTATGAGAGGAAGGCAAGCAACGGTTTGCGAGAGATCTCGATTACCAATATAGGGATCAAAATTCGCTGCACACTTCCAGTTTGGTCCCGTCCCGGCACGAGAACGGACATCTATATGTTGCCGCTAGACATCCATTTCGGTGGTAAAGAAATCGGTATATGGCTGCGGCATATTGGACAACAAATCTTCCTCAGGAAAAATGCTTTCGAACTGGTCTTCGATATTCATGACGTTGGGCAGTACCGCATACCAACACAGGATAACTTTCTGAGACCGGACCTCCTGCAGGAGTATTGTCATCCGAGTGATCGTTGTGTCTCACCACAGGCCATGCTGAAATCAATTCGCCGGTATACACTTCAAATACAAGGAGGACCATGGATTAGACTTCTGGACGCCTGGCCTCCAGGATCTTTCGATATGGAGGACCAATGCTTCTTCTCTAGCTCAGAGTTAGATCCAAATCTTTGTGTATTTCGAATTATGTTCAGCGTCTCGAATGAGACCTGCACGATAATTGCAACCGATTGGCCATCATGCCCTAAGTTCAGCGTATGTGTAGACCCCTTGCCCGAAAGAGCACTCCAGACAATCCGATCAATTCAAAACGAGCTCCGCGAGTACGGGAAAATTCGAAATAATGTATCACCACGGCTGAACGGTTCGGGAATTCCTCACTCGCATCTTTTGCTAGCACCATTTGACAAAGGCGTGCAAACAACTGTCATCAAAATCCTTCTGCACCCGGACAGAAAATCCTGGCTAAACAAAAATCAAGTGCTTACAATTCAGAGAAGCATGGTTGCCAAGCGCGAAGCTCCCAAAATGATGCTTAGCGATTGGCACACCTACCTGCCAGGAGAGCGTTAAAATCACACTCCTTGTCATCTTACAGCTGGCGCAGAATGGAAATGTCAGTATCAATGTATACTGAATCATAGACTTATATAAAGTTTACATTTCACACATATTTTATAGTGTGTGTAGCGGTAGGGTTATTTTGGTGGTATATATAAGTCCAGGCAGATAGATGGAAACCTACTTATGCCTTCTAATCCTAGTTTAGATTGTTTTATGCTTTAATTTTAAGAAGGAAAAACACCATAGTGCAGCTTCAAGCCTTAAGCATGGGACTCATGTGTGTCTAGCCTCAGCCTAATCGACTCGTTCTCTACCATATCGCCTAAGCTCACCAACAATCAAACACGCGAGTTCGGTGCTATGCTCAACATTGTCACCAGCCCCGTCTGTAATCCTCCGATCTCTTCCTGTACTTATCCATGCTATAGTCGGCATTGGCTTTTAGAGCTATTTCGTTCAGGAGTTGCATTTCCTCCCACTTCCAGCGAAGTTGGGCATCTGAGAGCTTTCCCGATTTCCTCAATAGCTCATAAACCGCCATTCGTTCGCTGAAGATGCGTGTGATCTCAGCTTGAGAATAAGAGATCTTGTTTTGCTCCTGCTCATCCAAAGCGCTGACAGCCCCCGTTGACGTTTCGGCCGAGGATTGAGGTCGTAGTGCCCACTCAGGCCTTGTTCCGCCAGATTTTCCGCGTGCAAAAGCAAGTGCTATTTCACGGTTTCGATCGACGGTGCCTATACCATCCATTCCATGAACATCGGTCAAGCCAACGTTTTGGGTGGTGACAGGCGCTGATGCCTCTGCGCGCTCCGTCCATAGATGTTCATGTTTCGCTGCAATCCTGTCCCATGCCGGCGGCGCAAAGCTATTAGTTCCTTTGAATGGAATAGGCTTGGCACGATCTTCAGGACGGGTTACGATCAAATTAGTATCGCTCGGACCATTGCCTAGAAGAGTATGTGAAGCAGTATGTCTAGGAGTGTATGGTTCTGGCCCATATACAATCTTTTGAACCAGTAGGTTCACGAAGGTCTGGCAGTTGCGATCTCTGACATCGTATTTGCGTTGCAACTCATCTCTGCATAGTCGCTCTGCTGCAAGTAGCCTATTGGTTAGCATTTATCAACATGGCGACTAAGGAGGATGTCATACTGCTCACGTACCTTCAGCCTCGATGTTTGAATCTGTCCAACCTGTCAGAAGTTCTGTGTCCTCCCACTTCAACCATCTTCCGTTCTTCTTTTCTTCGGCCTCACGCTCACTCTTCGTCCGCTGCATAATGCCAAGTGTGCCCCCTGGAAACGCGAGCTCAAAGAAGGTCCCGCCAGTGAAACCATCGGTTGGACTTTCTAAAAAAATGCCCCAATGCTGTATGTATGAAGGAAACCACCGAGCCCAGTTAGAAGGCCGAGTGTCTTTGCCTGATACTGAAGGCGTGCCAGCTGGGGTAGAAAATATCTTGATATGGCGTAATCCTTGAGGTATTACGCTTACTTGAAGCGATGACGATGGCGTTGAGTAAGACATGATGTACAAATCGGCTGTGTTATCGATCGAGTGTGTATGGTGGATACAAGAGGTCACAAAGCCCTCTGTCCTAGCAACTCTGTAGACACCTAAGCCCAGGATTTATCCTTAGAAGTTGATATAGTATTGAGCACCACCTAACGCTTACAGCCAACATTGGTAATAAATAGTAAAACATTCAGCCTCGTAGGCAACATGTGTTTCCCTGACTGACCGGTTGCGAAAGCGCCTCTGTCATGCAAACATAAATCGGTGTGTCTTAACCCTCCAATGAGCTTTCTGTGGCACCAGCCATCTCGGCTATCAGCAGCTGTATTGGATTAAAAGACGTCCCCTGCTTACCCCGCATGTAAAACCATCCATCTCATGCAGAGCACAAGGCTGAAGCTGAGAATTCTCGTCTGCAAATGCATCTTCCTCGTAAAAGCTCTCACAGCTGTTAACGGCATTGGACGATAAAGATAACTGAACATACGACGATTTTGGCCATATCTTACCGATATGGGTAGTACTGCATCAGATTTTGGGGTGGACATCCGCTCAACCCGCTCCGTGATTTTGGCCCCCATTAGACCCCCAACATAGTGCAGCTCCATGCCTTAATCATGGGACTCATGTGTGTGTTTAGCTTCAGCCTGATTGACTCGCTATGTCGGGTAACCAGCCCCTACAACTCTTCGCGTTTTTCCAGTATGGACCGGTGAACCGGCATTAAGTGATACTACCGGCAAGTGAACAGCTTGCATTCAATCTGATATCTACACCCGTTATTATCAGTGTGTTTCAAAGATTGGAACACCAAGTGGCCATCTGAGAATATACGTAATCAATGTCCAATTTAGTTACTCAATCTGTGAACTAGACTTGGAAAAAAGTGTAAAAAGAATCACCCTTGTTAAATCCAAACTCCAATCTTTGCTGATACGAGGAGAAAACATACTAAAAGTTGAAGGCTCGGTAGATGTTGGGAAGCGGCACAGCAAGCACCTTTCCATTACCCTGAACAAGCAAAGACGTTCCAGCAACAAGGCAGTCATAGTTTCCCAAGATGTTCTTGCCCATGACACAAGCTTTCCTGTGGTCATCATCCAGGGTGCTGTAGATAGCGTCAAACGGCTTATTAAAATCCGCTTGATTTATTGGTACCGATCCGTTCTGGGACTTCTCCTCCTGAGCATTCGTATTGAAGTGCTCCGCCAGCAAATCGGCAAAGCCAAGGAACGTGGTGCCTGCTACGCCATACAGGGCCGCACTCAACCCGGCGGTAGATCCCAACACCCCAACAGTGAGTGACGCCGAAGTCTCGAGACCAGCACTTGTCACTGCAGCGCCAAATCCAACGGCGCCGATGGCGGCGACACCGGCGCCCACTGTGACAACAGCAGCTACCAGCGTGGCAGCTTCGAGAGCGACAAGTACCGGATTTGCATAGCCCCCGGGTCCAAGTGTGAGCTGCTGAGAGTCCGGACTGTCGCGAGTCAAGGTCCATTCGGAGGTGGGAGGATCTTCAACCGTGAATTGCTCGGTCTCTCCGTTGACATGTAAGGCAAATGTCTTTCTTGAGTGGCTCGATGCGCAATTCCCAGAGCCTTTCGTCTGGTATTCAAAGACTCTGTACGGTGCCCCAACCAGATCCGTAGCATTGAAGTCTAGCGCCGGGATGTTCGTCACGCCTGTCGATGGGGCCTGGAATCCATTGAGCTTGGGGACACCCATCTGCGACTTGTACTGCTGCAGGTAGTCGTTGTACGGCGCGTAGTCCGAGTCGAAATTGCCGAGATTGTTGCTTTCCCACGAGTTGTAGTAGCGTTTCAGGTCGTCGGGGTTGAAGTCGGTATAGATACAGTTGTCGCCCACATCCATGTCGACAATGACGTCGTACGGGGAGAAATTGACAATGAGTATGGGCACTTGCATGCCTGCGGAGCAGACGCTGATCAGGGCGGCTGAAGACAACACAAAGGCGAAGTAAGAGGTCGGCATTGTGAAGTGATTGTTATGTATTTGAGGTGAAAGTAGATTTGAACACTGGCTGTTGACCTGGACTTGAGTGCCCTCTTTAAAGAGAGAGCTGTAAGTTTGTCTCAAGGCCATGAGTTTCGATGCAACCTGCCAGAGTTACATTCGACTCTTGGTCGCGTTAGTGAGGACGATTATGATGGCGGTGCATTGCTGTGGCTGGTGTACCGTGGGAGAAGCATTCTTCGATTGAGCACCTCTCCTAGAAAGCTTCTAGAAAGCTTCTAGTAGAATTCTAGAACAACTGCCAGTTTCCACAGGCCCAATCACGACACTCGATAGTGCTGAGGCTCTTTCAAGTCGCTTGTCACTAGCGTGTTGCTAAGATGATCGTGGCAGCCATGTGGTGATCGCTAACCCGGGTGTGGGGAAGGAGTTCTTTGTCTGAACAACCATAGCAAGCTTGGCATCCGTTTGCGGTCCATGAAAAATTGACCTAAGCTGACGGATACGGCTGGTATTGTAATGGAAACGAAGAAAGCTAGTAGGTAAAATGAGCAAAACAAGAGAAGTCCGCAGGCACGTGAAAATGTGGGAGGTTCCCCCGCTTCAACCAGAATAGCAAAGGGTAGTATCCTATTCTTAGGCTAAATAGCAATTCTAGACCACGTTTCTGCTCAACGTTGCAATTGTGTCAGTGCAGATTCTACCCATGCTTGCTCATTGAAAAGTGCCATGGCGTAAACTAGCAAGCAGAAGTAGTCTAGGAGGCCCGATGTATTACAAGGCAGGCGCATTGATACAGGTGCATTGGGATGCGAACAGCATACTTCTGTAGACTTGGATGGGTCAGGCCTCTATAGTCGGAAAGGGTCAGCACGAGCGGAGCAAGTGACCAAGTTATTGTAACGATCAGGGCACGCCATGTACGACGAAAGGTCAGTGCACAGCCACACCACCACCCATACCCACAGATCGCTAGTCTCTGGCTCCGAACACAGCATGTCATATGTGGTTTGGTTTAGCGTTTCCAAGTGGCGAAAGTCACAGTATTGCCTGAGCACTTATTGTGCACAGCGCGTGCCGAAGGCCAGAGCTCAGGTCCTGTTCTACGAGAAGTGCGCATTCAACTCTCTCCTCGGGTCAGAGTACAAATTTTGCCTGGTAAATGGGCCGCACTGACCTCTGTTACAGCATTGCCAGTCTGTCTATTATCAAATATCTGTTTGTAGCGACGTTCATGTAAAACTATGAACGCAGCACTCATGGCTAGCGTAGCTTCTTGCAAGATGCCTCGATCCGAGTTTTCGTAGTGACAAATGTATCCGAGTTGTAGTGCTACATAAAGTGTCTATCCCACTTGCACATCTATTTTTCGATCTCGAGCGAGACTCTCATCATCTGCCAAAGCCTTGCGTTCATTCACTGGGCGCTCAGGCACCAAGAAGGTTGCTGCGAACGTCGACGGAATAGTAACAGAAAACATGACGAACGCAACGATGAGATTGATCTTTGGCTTGATCTTCGCCGCGCCAATCCCGAACGCGAGACACGAACCCACGGACTCGAAGGAGCGGAGCAGACCCACAGCCAGAGTCAGTGTCTCAATGTCGTCGAAGAAGGCACCCAGAATCCAATATACGAACATATAGTGCGACTCGTTCATGAATCTGCACGTCGATCAGTCAGCAGAGAACAAGAGGAACGCACACTCCAAACATACCTGAACAGTACATTGACCGCGAATCCCCTTCCAAAACCAGGCAGATCCCAGTCCAGCGTAACCTTAGGCACAGTCTCAGAATACAATTTCTCATTGGCCACCTGCCACCCGAACAGCGCCAGCATCATCACTGAGAAAAACGCCCACGTCCCCTTTGCCAGCGCCGGCCGGCTAAACCACGTCGTATCGTAGAACCAGCCCCACAGAATATTCGCAATCGAAGCCGCAACCCCGGAAGTCAGTGCGCCGAGAGTGCGGGCACGCACAGAAAAGTATCGTGTTAGATAAATGCCCTGGTATGTGTTGTTCCAGTTGAATCCAACCATCACGGGGATCAAGAGATAGAAGCGTGGGTCTTTAAGTAGCGCCCACCAGCGCGAGACTTCTTTCATGACGGCTTTGTTCTTGGTTGGGTCGGGCACTTTGCGGCCGTCACGGTGGATGACCTTTTGCGGTGGCGAGACGAGGAGCGCGAGGGGGAGACCGAGACATTGGAGTGCGATCAGGATGATGTATGTCGTGTAGCCGACTTTGCCGCGCTGGCCGCTCTTGTAGTTGAGGGAGAGTTGAACGGAGGAGCCGATCAGCTGCCCGAGTTCGCGCAGCCCGAGCCAGATTCCTGTGAACTTTCCACGGTCTTCGATGCTCGCATAGCCTAGTGCTATAGCGCCTTCAGATGCCCAGAGCGCGGATGCTGCGAGGCCACAAGTAGCGCCGCCGACGAGGACGAACCATTCAGTGCCGTATCTGTTATTGACGTACAATGCGGCTGAGTAGGGTGCGTAACCAAGAGTTCCAAGGATCAAGACGTTCTTCAGGCCGAACTTGTTTGCGAGGATGGCGAAGATGGAGCATCCAAAAACCATGATTCCGAAGGTCAGAGAGTTGGCACCATTGACGAGGTATGGTTCTTGTTGACCCCCAGCTCCTACGTCTGCTTGATGTTAGGTTCTGCTGCGATCATGTGCAGCTTGAAAACGTACTGTTGAGTGCATTCCAGATTCCGGGTTGTGTGAAACTGATGAGGCCCACAACGATGACATTGAAGAGAGGACTTCTATACCATCGCGTAAACCGCGAGACGGGTTTTGCGACCTCCCCATCTTGCGCTTGCTCAGCCAGCGGCTCGACGACCTTGTCAGCCATAACGCAGAAGTCCGCAAGTATGAGGCTCAAGTCTTGAGTCTACCCAGGTGTTGTCTTGCAGGGCTCTTATTATACATTCTCTCTACGTCTTGTGGCTTGCAGATGCTGATTCAGGTGCGATGTGTATGCTTGAGGCTTGATAAGGTGTGATCGACATCGAAGGTGGAATTGCCTGAATAGGCTAGCTTCATGATGCTATTCGTGCATGTATTGCACAATCGGGCTCCAAGAGGCATGTCAAGCGACTAGCGAGCCCGTCAAACCACTATCTCAACGCGCCAAGTACACATGTTTTTTGTGAAAGGCTCGTCTGTTGGAGGTTGCTGCCGTACAGAAAATTCTTATCCGACGAGAAGCTGTGGCGTGATTGGCTCAGCGAATTGGAAACATGGACCACTCTCACTAAAATATGTTGACATTACTCGACTCAAGGCCTGCCAAGAGAGGACTGCCATGGTCTATCGCATAGTGTTGACCCGAGAGAAATTGTAGTGTGCTTGACCAGCAGGTATCGGCTTGTCTGGCGCATAGCTGGCAGTCTCTCTTCATTGGTTGTTCGCACAATTAGAGCATGTGAGGTATGATTGTACTTCTGGAAAACCGTCGGTATCGCCTTGTGGTCAAGGACTGTTAGTGACAGGAAGTGGTGAACGGGCTGTGCTTAGTCATAAATTATTCATTGCGCTAGCCTTTTGTGTTGACGCTGTCATCAACGCGCTTTGACGTTACTCTTCATCAATGCGTTTTCCGTGTTATCTTGTGGCTTTAACGTACTACCCTACTCAGGTATGACATGGTCCTTCGCATCGACTCCAGCCTTCCAGCGATACTTTGACGCGATATGCTCGTCTAGCGGCCCCTTTTGCCCAGGAATGCCATAAAAGTTCTCTCTGTATGTTCCTCCAGGAACGGCGTAGTCTTCCCAGAACAGACCGCGCGCCTTTAGCTCTGGAAGCAGCAGCTCGATGATATCCTCAAAAGACTGCGGAAATAGCGCGTATGCGAAGTTGAATCCGTCAACATCAGCCTCATGAACCCAAGTCTGAAGCCCGTCTACAACCTGGGCAGGAGTGCCAACGATGATGGGGCCATTCCCACCAATGCTAACGTGCTCGGCAACAGTATGCTTCGTCCATTTTGAAGTACCAGGAGAGAACTTTGCATATGCCTCCACAGTGGACCGGACGGCGTTGCTTTCGACCTGACGAAGCTCCTCGTCATCACCGTACTTGCCCAAATCAATGCCTGTCCATCCGCAGAACAGAGCCAATGCGCCTTCAAGAGAAGCATACTTGCGATAATCGGCCAGTTTGGCCTGGGCCTCCTCTTCAGTACGTCCAATAATTGGGGTCACAAGAGCAAGAACCTTGATGTTACTCGGATCTCGTCCATGTTGCGTGGCTGCAAGCTCCCGAATCTCTGCAATACTCTTCGCAGGCACTGTAGGGCTGAATGCGCTGACGAATATGGCTTCTGCGCTCTGTGCTGCGAATTGTTTGCCAGCTTTCGAAGTTCCGGCTTGGAGCAAAAGTGGAGTGCGTTGTGGGCTTGGCTGGCAGATGTGAGGTCCTGGTACTGTGAAGTACTTGCCGTTGTGGTTAATTTCGCGGACCCTTTCCGGGATAGTGTACACCCCCTTCTCGCGGTCCAGAACAACAGCATCGTCCCTCCACGACGATTCGAAGAGTTTGTACATCACCTTCACATACTCATCGGCTTGCGCGTACCTTTCATCATGCTGCTGGAATCAGCACTGTGCAGCCATGGATATGCTGGCACTTACCGCTACCTGCTCTTTGAAGCCCATGTTCCGGGCGGCGGAATCCAGGTAACTAGTTACGATCTGCAGGCGCTTTAGTCTTACGTTAAACGAACTGAGCTATAATGACCAACATTCCAGCCCAGTCGGCCCTTCGAGAGGTGATCGACTGTCGATAGCCTACGAGCCAGATGATAGGGCTGCTCATACGTTGTCGACACTGTAACACCAAAGCCAATGCTTTTTGTGGCTGCTGCCATTGCGCTCACGACACTAAGTGGCTCATTGACAGGCCACTGTGCGCCAGAGATCTTTGCAGCATCAAGGTTGCCATTGTAGACCTTTGAGCTTGTCAGAGGTTACTTCTCTGTCTCTCCTTGCCTGCACACTCACATCATAGCCACCAAGAACATCGGCAATAAAGATACCGTGGAACTTGGCCTTCTCGAGGAGTTTTGCAAGTTCGACCCAATGGTCAACATCGCCGAACTTGTGAGAGTTATCGTCTGGATGTCTCCAGAGACCAGGCGACTGATGGCCACTGCCTGTTGGATCGTTCCCGGATTAGTTTTTGGTAAACTAATATGGGCGAAAGGAAGCTATTGCTGAGCGGAGAAGTGATGCATTTGAGGCAGATGACGTTGAAACGGATTGGCGCGTGATCACGTGAACTTACACATCTCCACGAACGCATTTACAATCCATTTCTTTGGGGGCGCCATTGTCTCGTGGGATTCCAGGCGTATGTCGTGCTCTCGACTTGGATATTCTGTACCTACCGAGGATTACAGAGATAGTTATGGATCCGATGTCGCTGTCTGATGTTGCTCCAGTTCGATGGGGCAGATGATGTGCTTTCAACTGTATTCACGCAATCGCTTATGTCACCACCCAGCGCAAATCAGCGTCGGGTAACACAACACGGCATCGTACGCGGGATGTTCCTGGCACAAGCTTGTTTTGGCCCATCAATTTATTCACGTCGTAGTCGGGCTCTAGCGGCTGTTTACGGTTCTTCTCCACCCCTGGTGGCTACCACGCCATCGGACTCCACAATGCCGACAGTGTGATCCCCGCGAAGAGGCCGTAGACACCGAAGCGAACGATGGAGGTAAGCACGTTTCTGTGCATTAGCTTATTTGCTGACCATCCAGTAGTATGACGGAGTCGGCTCTCCGGGCGTACTCTTCAGCAATCGGCTACCCATGCTTCCTCATTCTGAGATTCATAACCCAGGTTTCCTCATCAACATAGACTCCGGTACTGAACACGCAATTCCATTCACTTATCAGGTTGCACATCATGGTTTCCTGGCGATGGCGACCAAAAAGCATCTCGAAGGCACCCACTGCTATCAAGGTAGAGGATACAGCGAATGACAGTACGATCATTGAAGTACAAGACCAGTTCCAGCGCAACGAGATAGCGAAGACACATCCCGAACGACAATCAGCATTGTTACTCCACGCGATACGTCAACCATACGAGGTGGCTATCGACCATGCTATTCCCGAGGTACAGAACGACACAGAACTGCTGGTTAAAGTCACTGCTGCTGGACTGAATCCCATAGACTGGAAGTCGCCGTAAGTGCATGTCAATCTGTCAAGCTTCGTTGCTTCTACTAACGACAGACCAGCGACTTCAATTTTGGTGTCCCTGTCTTTCCCTTCATATCCGGTCGCGAGTTGTCTGGTGTAGTCGTTAAGGCGCCAAAAACACCAAACGCTCGTATACGCGAAGGCGATATCGTGACGATACCTTCGACCGACTACAGAGATCTCCGCAAAGCTGCATTTCAAGAATACAGCATAGCCTCGTCATTCAACACCATACGACTTCCACACAACGTTTCGGCAGAGTCCGGAAGTATTCTGGGCGTGGCTTTTGTATCTGCAGTGCTGGCATTGGGTATATGCATGGGAGTCAGCTTCGAGGGTGTTGAAAATGGGCCAGATCTTTTGGAAATTGTGCGCAATATCGACCCCGAAAGACTGCCAATAGACATCAGGAAAGAATGTCTCGAAAACATCAGCAATGCTGATCGAGCCAAGGCTGGAGACTATATCATCATTTGGGGCGGCAGCTCTACGAGTGCACACCTTACAAAACAGATTGCAAGACTGGCAGGCCTGAAGATTGTATCTATTGTCGATAACGCGAAACATGGAATACGGCTGTCCTCGAATGCAGCCACACGCCCTGACCTGCTCGTAGATTCGCACGACCCCGAAAGAGCGATCGATATTATCAAGCGAGCAACCGGGGATAATGCCCGTTTCGGGTTTGATACCGTGGGAAAAGAATCTGCTGCTCACCTTCTACGCTCACTGGCCTCTTCAACTTCTCCAATTGCCTCATTACCGAAAGAAGCGCAGAATTACGAGCGCAAGGACTCGAAGCTTCCAACGCCACCATCCACACCTCTGGAGCCTGCCGAAGATGCTCCACGGTCACATTTGGTTGGACTGACGGGGTTGCCGAAAACCGACATTCCAGGAGATGTGACTTTGCACAACGTGCCCATTAAGCTCTTCCACGAAGTCCCGGAAGTTGGCGAAGCGCTTAGTGCTTGGTGCGAGAGATTGCTTTTGAAGGGATTGTTGGTCCCGCCGGATGTTGTAGGGACAGTGAATGGGCTAGATGCTATCAACGAGGGTCTTGACAGAATGAGGAGGAGGGAGATTAGCGGGGGTCGACTTGTAGCTGTGCTCCCGTAGATAGCTTCCACAACATTCCTACAAAATGATGGAGAATGGAGTAAAAGGCATTTGTATAGCATCCCGAGTGTAGTTGCTCTAGTTAACTTGTTTTTGCAGATGAAATTGTAAAACGTAATAGAGATCCTGATTCAAGAAACCCATAATGCAGTAAATCTCGTCTAAATCCTACCAAGCTGTTCTCAAACACACCGCACGAAACTACTGCCGCCCAGATTCTCGTCGCTCTCTGCTATTTCAGAGAAAATCTATCCCTACTTCGAATCTATGGTCCCTTTCTGCGATCCCAACACTGTCGATTGTACCGGTTTGGCGTCGATTTCATCCTCAAAGGTCTTCTTCTCATCGCCAAATTCCCGCAATACCAGCCACGCAGGCCAGATAGCAACTGCCCATAGCGTGAAGTTCCAGTAGATAGCCCCAACCTCAGCAAATACCGTGACAGAGGTGATGCCGTAGCTAATCGCCTGCCATGCAGACTCTGTACCTCTGAGAAGAGCAGCGTATCGAATAACTTCGGGCTCGTTCTCTGCAAGCTGCCCGATGAAGAAGTATAGGAAGAGGTAATTGAGCTGAAATCCGACTGTCAGGAAAATGAAGACTGCAAAGCCGCGACCGAAGCCAGGGGACGACCAATCGTACGTTGGTTGCGTCGAGCGGAATTCTGTGGCCAGGATGGTAGCCCACAACCACCAGGCGCCTTGCAGGACTGCAATAGTCCAGAAGGTGCTTCTAGCGCGGAAACGCAAAGGGATCGATGTCCTGTCAAGATAGTATCCAAGCAAATTACCACAGGTAACAGCTACAATACCAGACAAGAACGATCCCAATGCTCGAGACCGGACAGAAAACCATACTGAGTGTATATTAGACAAGCTTGCTATAGATATGTAAATACAAACTTACAAGCAAGATATGTGAAATAGACAGCTTCTGAGAAGACTGCCTGTCCAATCCAGAGGACAGTGAGTAGATACCGCTTTGTAAAGAACAGCTTGGTCGTAGCCTTAATCTCAAACCAAGGGTTATCCAAGATAGCCAAGTCGACTTTCTTGCAATCCTTCCTTTGAACTTGATTGGGTTTGTTGAGAAAGATACCAACAAAGGGGGCAATGCACTGCAACGCAATGAAGATGAGATAGACAGTGTACGAGACACTGCCGGCTTGGTCGCGGTCCGCGTTAAGTCCAAGATTGATAGCACCACCCAGGATCTGCCCACCCAAGCGGAAGGTGAGCCAGTAACCGAGTGCTTTGCCCTTGTTCCAGGGCCTATCGTCGTCAGCCATTGTTCTTACCACATCCATAGACGGACCTACTCAGGATATGCTATGGCGATAGCGGCTTCAGCCATCCAGAAGACGCCTGCAGAAATACCGCAAAGTGCGCTTCCGAGGTAAATAAACCACTCTGTGCCGAACCGATTATTCGTGTAAACTGCGTAGTTTCAGCTGGCGTTTTGAGTCTATCCAGGATAGACTCACGAGCAGCGGCGTAAGGAGCATAGCCAATTCTACTCACTGTTAATGATGAGAAGAGGTTTGGCATATTTCTTACTTACGTTCCAAAGATCAACGCCCCCTTGATGCCAATGTAGTGTACAATCGCACTGCTGAAGTAGCAGCTGACCACCATTAAGCAAAAGGTAAGCGCATTACCAGCGTTTACAAGATGCGGGGATTGAGCTCCACCAGCTCCCAGCGAATTCATCGCACCCCAAATACCAGGGGCCGAGAAGTTGCAAAGACCGAGGATGGTCATGTTGAAGAGTGTGCTTCGATACCATTTTGCTTTTGATGGTATCAGTTTGGTGCACGATAAAACATGTAGAAAGTTACTCACTTGGATAGTCGCGCCTCTCAACCTCGACATCACTGCCAGATTCCAGAGATGAGTCTTGTGTAGCCATGGTTCGACGTTGTCTAGCTTCTGGCTGTCGATCAATCTGCGGAATGATTGACTTTCATATATTCCTTCAAGACTCCACTTCTTCGTGTAGTGCCGGAGGCGTTCTCACAGGGTCAGCACGTACCGAAGCTATCTTACTGCGAAAGCTTGAAAGCACGCACTTGCGTGCCGATTCTATTGCACACGCCACACCGAATCATCGCAATGACTCCGGTACTCGGTGCGGCTATTGCCAGATCCCATTTCAAACCGACTTCCATGCAATCTAACTGGCTTTCAACCTTGATACGGGTCACTTGCGGTAGATTGTAGAAGTTGGGAGTTTTGATGGGGTAGCACGCCATTCACCCCTGCAATTTGTACATCCGCACATCTTGGTAGTTCAGAACAATGACTGATTCGTGCAAAGGTACTATCGCTGACGACTCCGACAGACTGGATGTCGTGATCTTGGGTATCAAGAGGTCACACTAGTGGTCACGCCATGCCGTGACGGAATTACCAGCAGGGGCGTGTATCTGCCTTCACTACATTCACTCCAGGATCGCGTACGAAGAATGTCCCTGATCTCGAAGCACGTAGTTGAATAAAAGTAACAATAACAATCATTCAATTCGTTGGTCAGAAACAAGTAGAGAGGGCTCTTACGCCGACTTCTTCGTCGAACCTGGCAAATCCCACCAGCTCTCATGGACGTCTTTCAAGTCCAGCTCTTGACCTGGCGCTTTCAGATAAGAAGTCAAGTCGGCAGTCTCATCTGTCTCTCGTTTAGTGTATCCGTTGCCAAAGTACGCAAACCGATTCTGCTTATTAGAACGCTCGTACACCCAGTCTTCCCAGCGGGGATCTCGCCTGACAAGCGTGAGTCCAGCAGCAGATCCAGGCCACAAGCCATGAATTCTCTGTCCGGGAAGGCCTCCATTGTTCCAAGATGAACAGTTATCGGTCAATACTGTGCTTGGGAAGAAAGCATCGCAGTAATCGATAAAGTCATCTGTAGCCTCCTTAGACGGAGCGATCGACTTAATGCCTTGTGACGACACCTTTCGTAGTACCTTCGCAAAGAAAGTGAGAGCTGTCTCTACGGCTTGTGGCACTGTTCCTGAGGGACCTGTGGCGTGTGGACCTGCCAGGAAGAACAGATTCGGGAAGCCGGGTGTGGCAGTGCCCAGATACGTGTAAGGAAAACCAAACTCGCCATCAGGCTTCCAGGCCTTGCTCAGATCGAGACCACGCGCTCTGATGGGGAATGGTGGGACAAGGTCGGTGTTTGCTCCCGTAGCACAGAAGATAGCATCAAACTCATACTTCTTGCCATCAACTGTTTCGATACCAGTGGCTGTGAATCGCTTGATGGGATCTTTTACAAGCTCCGCGTTCTCTTCAGTAAGCGATTCAAGGTAGCCGGGGCCAGGAGTCAGCCTTCGACAGTGTGGTGCAAAGTCTGGAATCAGACCATCGAGCAGCTCGGGCTTCTTCGCCGCTCGGGCTTTCATTACCTCAATAAAAGTCTCTCGGATCCCTTCGTTCTCTTCAGATCCTCGTACCATAGCTCGGAAACGTCGCCAGTACCTCTCCTCGATATCTTTTCGGAACTTGAGGTATGACTCTGGATCCTGGAACGACTCTAATTGTTCCGCCGGATATGGCTGAGGCTCAAAGGTTCTCTCATCACCAGCCCAGCTTGTTGCAATCCATGTTGGGTTTCTTACGAAATGGGTGACGTGTTCAACGACACGCTGTAGATGCGGTACAATTTGCAGTCCGCTAGCTCCATTGCCAATGACTGCAACCTTCTTCCCTGTTGGGTCGAAAGACGGATCCCAATTCGAAGTGTGTCGTAAGTGTCCTTTGTAATCATCGAGGCCTGGGTAATCCGGCAGCTTCCAGGCGTTGAAACGTCCAATGGCGGTGATAACGAAATCGAAGTCTTCTTGGCTTGAAGAGTCGTCGATTAAGTTATGCACCTTCAGACTCCACTTCGACCTCGCGTCATCCCATGATGCATCGTCGACACGATGTCGTAATTTGACATACTTGTAGACATCATGTTTCTTGGCTGTTTGTTGCCAGTAGTCGCGGATCTCTGCACCTTTGGCGAAAATTTCGGACCATTGAGTGTTGGGAGCAAATGTGCTCTGATAAACATGGGCTGGTATGTCACATCGGACTCCAGGATACTGATTTTCCAGCCATGTTCCGCTCTGGTGCACGTCAGATCCTGCTGCCTGTTTATTCCCAGCCATATAACTTACTACGTCGTTGTTCTTCTCAAATATTGTCAATTGAATGCCTGGCACTTTTGCTGGCAACAAGATGCCAGCATTGATACCAGACAAGCCAGCCTGTCGACTGTTAGAAAAATGATACAAAAATTACATGAATTCGGAAACGCACTCCAATGACCGCAACCTTCAGAGGCCGGATATCGTCAGTGTGGTGGTTCGCGTCAAGTTGCAATCTCGAGATGGGGTAGTCGATTGGCAAAATTGGTCTTGAGTTGACTTGCTCTGTCTCGCTCACGGGTGCAAGATGCTCTGTTAACTGCGCAACGCGTCGTGTCGAAGTTGTTGTTGGTGACGTCTTGCCGATCGTATCGGTAGTGGGAATAATGGGCGCCATCTTGATTGGGACTAGTCAGAAATGTTGTAATGCGAGATGGGGTTGAGAGCTCTCTCTTTACAACAACGAACGAGGAGTAGAAGTTATGAATTCATCAAAGTCGTCTTAAGGGATTACTGACCGCTTCGTCGGTACACTCACGAATCACGTTTCATCCGTTATCGCCCCGTGTTCGGTATCTACATGACCCTTCGCCGTCGCAGCTCGGCATGATGGTGATCACGCCTTCACCCCACAGGTTGACGGTATGCGCCATGTGGCAGCCAGCGTCGCTGTCGTGCTAGCCCCTGTCGTGGTACAGCGTTGAGAGTACTGATCCCGTGTTCGAGAGCTGCATGCATTTTACGCCAAATTGACATCAGATATTCCCTGCACCACGCTCGTCGAGTATGGACGTACATAAGACTGTGAGGCGCATGTTGTGCCTTCTAGCAGCGAAGATCCCGAGATAGTAAGCTTCAATGTCCACACCAATCAAGAACCGCAAGTGGTATCAGATCCGATGGTTCCAGGATTACGACACACCAGAGGAACGTAAATTAATCGCGAAGCTTGATTTCCTCATTGTACCTTATGTTTTTCTGGCATATTGGGTGAAGTACATCGATCAAGCCAACATCAGTACGTTACTCAAAGTGACCTCATTATATGTACTAACAGCAAAAGACAATGCTTATGTCGCCGGCCTCAAAGAAGATCTTGGGTTCGAAGGGAATGAGCTGGTGCGACTGCAGACGATGTACGTGGTTGGCTCAGTAGTGGGCCAACTGCCGTTCATGTATCTCTTTACACGCGTCCCTATGTTCTGCCTGATACCATTCCTCGACGTAGCCTGGGGTATCTTTACACTACTTCAGTATCGGGTCCACTCGTTTGCAGAACTGGCAGCATACAGATTCTTGGTGGGCTTATTCGAAGCGGCTTTCTTCCCGGCGATTCATTACATCTTTGGTAAGCTTTCATTGCCACGCATATCATCAAGGCTGATCGAGGACCAGGATCGTGGTACCGAGGCGATGAAATTGGCCGCCGCGGTGGCTTCTTCTACGTTGGTCTTACTCTGGGCACTCTTACCGCTGCGTTAATTCAGTCTGGCGCAACATCGCGTCTAGATGGTGTTCATGGTCTTGCTGGATGGCGATGGATGTACATCATATGTGCCATCATCACCATTCCAGTCGGTCTGCTCGGACTTTGCGTTCTTCCCGGGACTCCGGACAAGCCCAACAAACATGTCCTAACTGATCACGATGTAGAGGTTGCAAAAAACCGTCTTTTGAAGGCTGGCCACAGCGTGAAAGGCAATGTAACCGTCAATACATTTGTCAAGATTGCCAAGTCGCCGCTGGTATGGGCCTTCCTGCTCCTTGACATCTTTTTCTGGAACGGATGCATCAACACGTCCTCTGGTGGTTATTTGCTGTGGTTGAAGAGCTTGAACAGATAATCCAAAGCACGCATCAACGAGTTGGGTGCCATCTCTCCAGCATTAGGGATTTTCTACACGCTTTTTGTGTGTTTCGCCTCCGACCTTGTACTGGGACCTGCGTGGGCCATAACAATCTCTCACAGCTGGAATATCATCGGACTTATAATTCTCATTATTTGGAACGTTCCAGAGCCGGCAATATGGTTTGCATTCATGACCACGTATTCCGCCGTGGCGATGTCAAGTGTGCTGTATGGGTGGATCAACAGCCAACTTAAGTACTCCCCAGCAGAACGAGCTGTCGCACTCGTACTTTCCAATACTCTGGCGCAGTCGACTACTGCATGGACGCCACTGTTGGTATTCAAGACGGTCGAAGGTCCTAGATTCCCCAAGGGATGGGCCTTCGTGCTCGCCAACGCTGTGTGCTTGATCATTCTTGCACACATCATCAAGTCTTATATCAGAAGAGCAAGGTACGTCATAGATCTGACAGGATCTTGCCATTTACTGATTTTGTTACCAGCACCCACAAGCCGGTCTCGGAAGATGAAAGTACAAGCTCAATTCACGAAACGCTCAACCCAAAAACGCCCCCAATTACTGAAGCTCCTGCTTAGGATAGTTGACAAGACATAATCCGCACGTGATGCTTATAGCTCGTGAATTTCAAATATTACCTTAGTTTATATCAGGAATGAACTACCGAATCTATACTCATCCGAATAAAGAAGATTCAACACAACGAACCACCAAGGCTAGAATCAACCAAAAGTTGATCGACCATCTGCATCATGCATACGCTCTTCTCCGCTCCGGTGTACAGAATGTGGCGTCCCAACAATCCATCCTTTGCTGCGAGTCATCCATGCGCGCATCCACGCGAAGAGCACGCAACACGAAGACGTCAACTTGCATGACATTGCAGTTGCAGCCACCCCACAACATGTCGCGACATCGGATAACGGTGTTCAAGATGGCGCAATCGCCGCCATGCATTACGATACGCCACCGGATGATGATAGCCAGCGTGAACATCTCCACGCTGGGGCGTGATATGCAGACGTACTTGAATGTATAGTCTCACTCCGACTTGACCACTAGACTTATATCCAACATCCAACATCAACCACCATCTCGCTCGCCACTGCAAACCCAGCCCAACCCACAACATGACAGACCCAACACCCCCAGCCAGCGAGCGCACCCCCAAAAAGAAGATCCTCATCAACGCCTTCGACATGAGCACAGTCGGCCACCTCTCCCCCGGCCAATGGAAAAACCCCACCGACCAATCCGCCCACAAGCGAAAACTCCCCTACTGGACCAACCTAGCGCAGCTCCTCGAGCGCGGCGGCATCAACGCGCTCTTCCTCGCCGACACCTACGGCGGCTACGACACCTACGAATCGAGCCTGGACAACTGCATCCGGCGGGGCGCGCAGTGGCCGATGACCGACCCGACGATCCCGATTTCGGCCATGGCGGCCGTGACGAAGAACCTGTCGTTCGCGATCACGGCCAGTACGAGCTTCGAGCCGCCGTTTCTGCTGGCCAAGAGGTTCAGCACCCTCGATCATATGACCGGGGGCAGGTTTGGCTGGAACATCGTGACGAGCTGGAAGAAAGTGGCGTTCCGCGCGATTGGGCTCGACGAGCCGGTCGAGCACGATGAGCGGTATGCGCAGGCGGACGAGTATCTGCGGGTGCTGTACAAGTGAGTTTTCCTTTAGCGTGGAGGCGCGTGGGGCTGGTGCGAGGCAGGTTGTGGGAGGGCAGTTGGGCAGACGACGCGATTACGGAGGACCGGGAGCGGGACGAGTATATCGATCCGAAGCGCGTCAGGACGATCAAGCACGACGGGAGTTTCTTCCGCCTGGAGTCGAAGCACATTGTCGATCCGTCGCCGCAGCGCACGCCGTTCCTGTTCCAGGCGGGGACGTCGGCGGCGGGGAGCGAGTTTGCGGCGACGCATGCAGAGGCGATATTTGTCTCGCCGCATTCGCCGGTGGTGCTGAAGCCGAAGATTGCAAGGATTCGCGAGCTGGCGAGGGAGAAGGGGCGGGATCCGCAGAGTATCAAGGTTTTTGCGACGTTCACGCCGATTCTGGGGAAGACGGATGAGGAGGCCAGGCTGAAACATGAGGAGTTGAAGAAGTATGCGAGTGAGATTGGTGGGCTGGTGCTTGTGTCCGGCTGGACGGGTATCGATTTGAGCCAGTACCCGCCTGACAAGATCCTCACTGCAGACGACGCAACGACAGACCATCGGGTGAGGAGTTTGTTAGATCAGTTCACTGTGACATCGCCTGAAGTGCCGGCGTGGACGCCAAAGGTAATTGCTGAAAAGGCCTCAATAGGAGGTCTTGGGCCGGTGAGTGTTGGATCGCCGACCACGGTTGCGGACGAACTGGAGCGGTGGGTAAGGGAGGCGGACGTTGACGGGTTCAGCATTGGGTATGTGACAACGCCTGGCAGCTTCGAAGATGTTGTTGATCTGCTGGTACCTGAGCTGAGAAGGAGAGGCATTTACTCGCAGCCTGAGGAGGAAGGGCTGACAGCGAGAGAAAAAGTGTACGGAAAGGGACAGGCAGGCTTGCGCGCTGATCACACAGGCAGCCAGTACAAGTACGATGTGTATGAAGAGTCGAGGTCGTAGTTGCCATATGTTACGCAGCGGAATTGTACTCAGATGAAGCACATCTTTCTCGACCTACTTCGTGCATCAGGCTTACAACCGAACATCCTCCCACTGCTGACTTTGGGAGAACCCCAAATGGAACCTCCCCGTTTTCGCAAAACTCAGCGTCGCCACATCCGTTTCAAAGTTCATCACCCTCCCCCCGACCTCTCCAGAATCTGCCAAAAAGTGCGCATGTATTCTCGGTCCACAGATCCCTTTCATCCACTTTGGTACCACGTAGCCGAACACGATACCTTTCAAGTCATGCTGCTCGCCGCCATCCGTGAACTCGACAGATTTGAACATACCCACAACCTTGAAAGGCGCAAGGGTATTGACAGCCCTCGCGTGTGCTATTTTTGGACTCGAGATGAGATCATCAAGACTCTCCATGTCCAGGCTCGGGACCTCCATGCGAAAGGCGGGGCGAAAGATAGTGACCATTGCGAACGGAAGGCGGGCGTCCATGGGAGCCGGTGAAGCTGTGTTGTCGCTCGAGAGCGCATATGCTTCGCCGTTGTTCAGGACCATCAGGCGCCCATCTTCGTAGCTGCCAATGCCATCGGTGCCGTGGGACGTCAGGTCTGCGGTGCGCGGTTGGCCTTCGGAAAATCCGGCGGCTGTCGCGGCTGTGGTTCCGAATTGGAAGATGTCGTTGGGTACAGAACCGACCATTTTGTTGTGTTCTTCACTTATTCCTACAATCCGATGTTGAGATGTTCACGGTTGATATACGGATGTTCGGACGACGAGGAGACCCGGATGTTGATGTCCGATGATTCTCCGGTCTGGTACGTACTCACCACCCTTCAACGATGGATGTTGCATTGCAATGAAATTTTAGTTACACCCGGAGAGATGGCGTCACTGTGCTATTCCGAAGTGAATTGTAAAGTCAAGAAACAGTGGTGTCTTTATAAGGGCGATGTACGAGGAGCATCGAGACGAGGGAACAATACAGTCAACAACACAATTACAGACTTCAGCATATTACAGCAGATAGTTACTCGCAGACGCGATTATTACTGAGCCTTGTATTGGGAAGGTGCAGCCTTGCGGATGGTCGCAAGGCGAGATGAGCCGACGTCATAGCGTCAAAAAGTCCAAAGCCCTTGCCAACTTTGTTATGAACAGTCGCAAGACCACAGCACAAATATTGCGCCCGCGCCCCTCTCGTCGCCGCCGAATTCCTCACGTACCACATTAATCTGAGGCAGAAGTGCAACTTTGAGCAAAATGTCGGGCAATACACCAAAATCGATGTCGAATCGGCTCATGACGATGAAGGTAAGTTTGCTAGGCGTATGCACGATGATATGTTGCTAACAAGAACCCAGTTCATGCAGCGTTCTGCAGCGAAAAATGTAGCTTCCTCGCCGACGACACCAAACGGACCTGCCTCCAAGAAAGTGCGACTCTCGAACGGCGGCTCTGTTGCTGCAGACCACCAGATCCTCCAATCCGCGCTCGCTGAAGAGGCGAAGAAGCAGCAAGAGGCGCTCGACAAAGCGGCGCAATACACCGGTGAAACGAAGTGGGTGCTCAGCTACAATGATCCTTTGGAAGGCAAGCGCGGGGATACTCTCACGGTCAGACAGGCAGGGTTCGCGGAGCTCGATGCTGACGACAGCGAGGACGAGGACGAGGAGGAGCAGGCACAGCCAATAAGAAGACAGTATGGCGGCGGTGTGAAGAAGGCAGACGTATGTTGCAAGCAGGCACTGTCAGCTGAACTGCGCGCTAACGACGGCAGAAACCTGTATTCGAGACAGCAAAAGGCTCTGAGGACGAGGACGAATCTGCTTCAGAAGATGACTACGACTCGGACGATCCAACCGCCGAGCTCATACGCGAGACCAAGCGAGAAATGTCTTCCAAGAAGCGAGAGTCGCGAAAGAGCCTGGGAGACGCGTCACCGAAAACCACCCCCAGACGGATTAATCAAGATGCCAACCTCAACCGTCTGACATCGCTAAGCGGAGGTCGCAAACCTGGCGGACGTGACATGAGCAGCATGGAGTGCTTCAAATGTGGACAAAAGGGACATGCAAAGGCAGACTGCCCGAACCCGGCGCGCGGCTCTGCTGGTCGAGGCCGAGGCCGCGACGGACGAAGGTAAGAATACGCTGTGCGTATTGAATATGTCGGAGAAATTATGAGGCCTGCTAGTATCTTGATGGCTACGTATTCTGGAGCTCGCCAGACTCAAGTGCTGGCGTGTGCCGACTGCGGCCCTTTTGTGCCAATAGCGTTCTCACACTGCCCAGCTGGCCGCGAATCTCGTTGAGCTGAGAGGCCAAAGCCTTGTCTGTAGCGAGGCTCTGCAGACGTGCGTGGCCGAAGGGCCGAGCATGTCCACTTCCCCACACTCTGTGCATGACAGCTAGACGAGTGCCTGTTCAGCCGCAAGCGTGACTGCTGTCATACTGTACTCGCGGGACTACTCCAACGGCGCGCTGTCACACGAGAGCCTCGAGACTGCAAACAGCGAATAGCACGTACATAGCTACGTATGATGCTTGTGCAGCCGAGGCCATGGAGTCTGTACGACAGCTGGCTGACTGCTGATATCGTAGAAGTGCAATCAAGATGTACACCAAACACTCGTACTATCCATTGTCGTTGTCGTCGTTCTTGTCGTTCTAGTCGTTTTCTAGGCGAGACGGGCACCGTGATGGCCCGGTCACATGGACAAGTGAAACGGCGAGGTGCAGCTACCGAGGGCGCGGTCCTATCGATAGTGCGGCGCTGAGAGCATCGCCGCCGCACTTTGAATCTTCGACGTTCGCTCGCATTCTCCGTGCGCAGTAACGTTCCAGAGGCGCTAGTTACGCTAGTAAGGCGCTAGTGTGGCGCTAGTTTAGCGCTGACCCTAGTAAAATACTAGGGTTGCAATCCTCTGTCTTTCCTCTACCCTACTAACTATAATTAAGGTAGGCTGCTCTTTTCTGCTATAACTTCTAAGCGTGGCCTATAACTTATGTGTTTTAGCAGCATAACATTAAGCTTCTCTTATAACTTACAGCCTTAGAGCCTTCCTTACCTACAACCTACTACTACACAGCTGCTTTTAGCTATATCCTACTATAGTAGTTAACCTAGGAAAATGTATTATATAAGCCCTAATATAATGTCTGCTATGTTTTAGCCTTAACTACTATATCTTCTACTACTTCTTGCGCTGCGCCTATATAGTCTATAACCTACCTTATTTTATATAGCAACTAAAAACTTAGCTTTAGATTATATAATAGTACCTACTATACTAACTAAGAAGAAGAAGAAGACACCCTATCCTATACAACGTAAGGCTAGCAGTATTAGTAAGGTACTATATAATAGCCCTTATAGGACTGTAGCATCTAGTTTAAAAGGCAAATCTAAGGAGCCTAAGGAGCCCTACCCTAGGTAAGTTTGTTATTATAAGATATAGCGTCCCCTATACATCCTACCTATATTATATAGTGCTAACCCTGCCTAGGACCTCTACTCCTAAGAAGGTTTGTAACATCCTAGTTCTTCTAAGGGGAAAAGTTAAGAACTATACAACTCCTAAGAAATACTATAAGGCTAAGCATATCTACATAATCTACTAGGACAAGCTACTTAAGAATATAGGTATAGGCTTATATAATATAGTTCTATTACTAATCTTAGTTATAGGCTCTCTAGACCTACGTCTAGATTTAGTATAATACTACTATACTAAATTTTTGCATATTAACATCTAATCCTACCCCCCTCTACCTATAGTAGTTTCTAGTCTTAATTTCCTTCTATATTACCTAGGTCCTATTATCCTTAACCCTATATGCCCTAGCACTGCCCTCTATCTAGATTAGATCTTATAACTAGCCCTTCTTGCTTTACTTTAGAATTTCTAGTTTTGCCTAATCTAGATTATACTAGCTTGTAGCTGTTACCCTATATATTACTAATAAGATGCTTATAGTAATAGTTTCTTCTATAAGGGTAGTAGTGCTACCTATTACTTCTTCTACTATAAGACTAGTACTATAAGTAATAACTATAGGCCTTCTCTAGCTTATAACTTACGCGCGTATAGGCTATGCCTAAGGTTCCTCCTAATAGTACTAAGGCTAAGCAACTTATGCCTTATAGTTGCCTATATAGGGTACGTTTTTAATTATAACATACTACTTACTAGCTAACAGGACCTATAGGCTGCAATCCTTAAAGGCTACTACGTAGCAAAGGGCGTTTACTTTATAAGTAAGCTATATATCTAGGGTGATTTTGCTAATAGGGTTGTGTAATATAGCCTTAGAAGGAGGCTAAAGTAGAGAACAAGATCTATAATGTTAAGAACCTAGATTATATGCCTAGGAAGATAATAAAGAACTATCTATACTGGCCTAGCTCTAGTTTTAGCATAAGAAAGTAGAAGCATAAGCAACTCTAGATATTTAAGCTGTTTTTTAGCAAGTTTAATATAAAGACTGTAAGTTTAACCTAGATTATATAATTCTATTGCTAACTACTATATCCTACTAGTCTCTTAGCAGTGCTAGTTGTCTTGCTAGGCTTACTAAGTTTAATAAGGTAGAAGACAAGATAAGTAACATCCTTTATATATATTATACGCTTCCTTATTACTTTCCTGTCTATGTTATATAGGTTATTGCTAACTTTGTGTAGTACTAAACAACCCTTAGCAGTAGGATAGGTTTAAGAAGTTGTTATTAAGGTATAATACGCTTATTAGCGTTATAGAGCCTATAGATAATAAGGAGGAGGATATAGTAGACTTAGATGCTTAGAGTAACAATTCTAAGGCTGCTTATGCTCTTAACTAGTTGTATAATACAGCTTTAGGTAGTGTTCTCTAGATAGAAGACAAGGTTTCTAGGTTATTAGATAGTAGAAAAAGTTTAGTTTTTGATTATAAGCAGATAATATAGGTTTCACAATTTTCTTTAGCATTTTCTATAGACCTCTAGCTGTCTACTACTATATTATATAGCCTAGAGGGTTCTGTAAAGGTTGCTATGTCTCTAGCAGGATAATATAAGTATTATAACTTCTTTTAGCATTCTCTATAGATACCTAGCTAGTTATTACTGTTTTATATAGCCTAGTAATTTTACTTAGAGGATCTAAGATTAGATAGCTTCTTTGCTGTAAGTTATAGCTAAGATAGACAAATCAATTATATACCCTAAACTCTATACTTTTCTACCTACTTTAGAAAATTCTCTAAGTATAATCTATAACTACTTAATAAACTAACATACCTTATAGATAAGTTAAT
>JAGKPY010000196.1:0-27070 GCA_022609225.1 Boeremia lycopersici | reverse complement strand
TAGTTATAGGCAATAGTACTTGCTTTATACTAGAGTAGATAGTTAGGAGATAGGCAGGTCTATTATATAATAAGAATAATACTTAATAAGTTAATACTTGCGTTTAGTATAGGTTTTATACAGGTTACTTACTAATAACACTAACTCTAATTAGAATAGGTGCTAGAACACTAACACCCTAATAAATATTATAATAGGTATTATATTTATAGCCTTTAATCTCTTATAACTTATAGTCTATAGCTCTACTAGAACTAGCCTATAAGTTTATATAGATTCTATATTTATATACTTGTATATATAAGTATAAAAAAATCCCTACCTATATAATAATAATATTTTGCCTTCTAAACTAGATTATCTAACTTATTTAAATTCTTAGTACCTATTATCTAGTATGTATATAAATTACTTATTATAGTATATACTTACCTATATATATAATATACTACTCCTAAAGTCTACTATATAGCTATAGGCTCTACTCTTTTAGAGAATAGATTACTTACTACTATAGCCTACTTCTTATATAGACCTAGCTCTTACTACCTACTAACCTATAAGTACTTATATAGACATAATTTTATACTGTTTTTTTTTCTTTTAGCGCCTATAGTAAGCAGTAGGCTATAGGCTTATATAGTATAGAGCCTATAGCTTATAAGCCTATACTTAGAATATTATGTTTTTTATTAGTAGAATATTACTTCTAGCCTCTAGTAACACTTCTATTATAAAATATAGCAGCTATTATACTACTAGGTAGAATATTATTATTCTAAGTAGTAATACTCCCTAACTAATTAGGCCCTATACACTATAACCTTACACCTCTAATTAGAGTTATAATATGCCCTACTAGCACTATATCTAGTATATCTACCTTTAGGCATATAGCGTATTATATTATATATATTAAGTAGTAGTTTAGTACAGTATTAATAGCCTAAAGCCTGCCCTATATAATATATAACCCTTATAGCCTAGTACTACTATATACTATAGTGTCTAGCTATATAGCGCATTATATTATATAGTAAGTAGTAGTTTAGTATAGTATTTAATAGCCCTAACTTTAAACTATATAAACTATAGGGCCTGTAGCTAGTGTCTACTATACACTATAGTAACCCCCTAAGCCTATGCTAGGCTCTACTATAATTATCTACTAATGCCCCTATCTTACAACACGTGACCTAGGCTGCTAGGATCTCCCTGCTGCAGCAGCGCGCCAACCCTAGTAGGGCCCTACCTACACCCGCGCTAGGAACGTTACTTTTCTGACAATAATCCCACATTCAGGATACAACCTAGGTACCTATCTAGGTAGGTACAGCACGTATGCGCGTTCTCGGCCCGTCTAAATCCGTTGACATGATTCAAATAACAACTTGGTCTCACAGTACCTGCCGAGCGAATTCCGGCGGTATTGGCGCTTCTTGTCCGAGCTCAGCCTCTAAGCGGGTCGGTAAGCGGGTCTGTGAACCTTATCTAAGTGCAAGGCACGCCCTGATATTTTGCGCCACGTACCGTAGACACACTGATGATGATGTTTACTACTCTTACATCCGATATGAACGTCATTGACACACGTTCGCAAAAGTCTAGGTCCACTGCCCAGTCAAAGCGTGCACAGGTCGCACGAGCTTGCAATTACTGTCGCACGAATCGAATCAAATGCGACGAGGACCTGCCATGTACACAGTGTCGCCAGCGAGGGTTATCCTGTGATAGCTCTTCGAAATCAGCTGCTGTCAGTGCTTCACTGCCCGCAGCTAGCAGGTATGTTCAATATCATCAGGTATCCATCTATCGCGAGCCTAACAAGTGTGTAGGAAGAATCAGCGCCTAAAGGAGCGGATCAAAGAGCTTGAAGGCCAACTCAAGCAAAAGCTACCAGGGACTTCTGGCGACGGAAACACGGCAATGATTCTCGCATCACATGCGCAGGCTCCGGACACCAGTAAACTTCAAGAAAACAGCCCGCAGTCCGAGTCGGGCCCCACAAGAATCGCAGATCGAGACCAGGCATTCGGACCGGCTCGCGACGGCCCGAGCCCGCTGTCACTAGCTTATTTGGTGACACGCCTCCTCCGTCACCTTTGCCGAAGCTTCGATAGGCCAACCCTGGATTTCTCTGTTGCACAAGTCGTCGAACCAATGACAAATCCAGCCTTGTCTCCGCCTTCAGAAGAATTTCACGCGCTTTCTCGAACTGAAGAAGAGTTGTTCTTGTACCCTCTCTGGGAATCGTTCCACCCAATATACCCTGTACTCTCCTATGAGGACTTCCACCGACATTACGACAGCTTATGGATCAGTCCGCCAGAAGATCAGCCACGCAGTCCATCAGCGCTTGTTGACAGTCTTTTGGCTGTTTGCACTCAGTACTCTAGCACATTCATGCATGATGAGTCGGGACGTCTCCAAGATTACCCCGTCACCCGCGTTGGTTATCCTTATTACTTTCGTAGCCAGGCCTTGCTCGCGAAAGAACTGGAATCTCCGTCTATCACGACAGTTCAAGCTTTCGTTTATTGCATCATCTATCTCTACAACTCTTCTTTACTGAATACCGCGTATCACACCTTAGGGATGGCTGTCCGAGTCTTACACACTCTTCACCTCGACTCTCTGTCGCTGGTGAGCATTACACCCGATCAGCAAGATCAATACTCTCGCATATTTTGGACTTTATACCGACTAGATATGGTTATCTCTATGTCCTTGGATCGTCCATTCCTCGTCCGTCTGGAAGATGTGCCGTACTCTTTGCCTGAGAAAGCGGATAATTCTCCACACTTAATCAGCAGTCCTTTCTTACGGACGAGCGCACATGTTGAGATCAATTGGATGAGTTTTCACATGTATCGTGTTCGCCTTGCAGCAACATTTCATGGGATTACAAGCATCCTTCAAAAGCGGCTTGTCAACATCAGGCAAGGTTCGAAATTTTTCGACATTCATGAGAACCCCAACGCGCTCGAGGATCTAGCAATGACAATCGAACAGGAATCGGATTTCATGAACGACTGGGTTAAATCCGTACCCGAGTTATTAAAAGTTCGACGACACGCCGACGGCGAGCCCCTGTCTACAGACAGAGTGAGCCTGAATTTGGACTCTACGAGCCCAATCTGGCTCCAAAGACAACAATTGATTCTTGAGTTGACCTATCATGATAATCAACTGTCAATTCACCGACCTTTCCTGCGCATCTCACTGAGAACGTCGTCTTTCCAGCCCCACACCGATCGCATGGGACTCAAAGCGCTCTCACACGCTCTCGCTACAACGGATATTCTACAGGCTCTCTCTGGAACCGAGATCTTAAGGGGGTGGCTCCCATTGGTTAGACTTCAGTGGAATGCCGTTCTATGCATACTGTGTTTTGTTATCGGCAACCCAATCTGTCCCTTCACGGCCGCCGCCCGTAAAGGTCTACAGGCGGCTATCCAGTTTTTCGAGAACGTGGGAAACTACTTTCCATCAGCTTACAACGCTATCAAGATTCTCAGCTACCTTGTGTCGCTAGGAGATTCGCTCACAGCAAGATATCGGCGCCGCATAGATCCTCGCAGTTCACCAAAGACGCCGTCGAGATCCTGGCCTGAGACTCAGAACATTACATCATCCTCAGGCGAAATTTCTATATTCTCGCCGAGTCTGGATGACTATCTCTGGCCAACCTTGACACCTGACGTGTCGCGCCCCATGTCTGCTTCTAGCCTGGATATAGCTTTCCCTTTCGCACAACCTTCAGGCCAAATGACACACACTTTGCCAGACAGCTTCCTGTCCCAGGAACTGCTCAACCTTGAGATGATGATGAGCTATGGTGGCAACGACAAGCCCAGTTAATGCCAAGACGGGTGGTAGCAACTTCGAACCCAAACCCCTGCTTTTGTTTCCTAAACTCTTCCTCTACGCCTAAAATTTGTCGATTTCCTTTTAAAGATGAGCATTATCGAGTTAACCTTTACGTTATCGACCGGTAGACGATAAAACTTTAGAGAGATTTTTTGACTTTAGACGCGCCCTTCCGTGCGCACTATCTATGTGTTGGATTCCGCTTTACCGTCCCGTTTCAGAGTCTACAACGCACAGGTATCGTCCCAATGCGAATCTTCTGCCTATTTGGGACTCCGGAAGCGAACGTGTTTGTCCACTCCGGACTTCCCGAATAGGTTTCGGCTATTCGCCCGCATTATTCAGCACAACACTAGCATTGTTCAGGTCATCATCCCCTTTTGTACGACTCAGCTCAGTCTCTTAGCCTGTTTTTCAGGAATTTCAACTTCTTAATGCAGCACCATGCTACATAGCGAGTCTGTATAAATCTTTTTGGATTACCAAGGACCATTTGCATAACATCTGGACCATTGAATTATGGATGAAAATCCCGTTCTACTATTTGGCGGTGTCTTGGCAGTGCTGCTGTGTCTACTGATACGAAATGCATTTGTTTACGGCCACCGCACAGCACATATGCCGGATGGTATGCAGTTCGGTGCAACAACCTCAATTTGAGACTGCTGACTACTACAAGGACCACCCACTTTGCCATTTATTGGGAACGCACATCTGATCCCGGGTGCCTATACACACATCCGGTAGGTTAACTCATTCATCTCAGCTGCGCATCTAGCTAAATATGTGCAGATTTACCGAGTGGAGCAAGAAATATGGAAAGCTCTACATGCTCAAGGTCGGTAACGCCAATATGGCAGTGATAACCGATCGTCGTCTAGTTAAGGAGGTCATTGACCGAAAGAGCGCCATTTACAGCCACAGACCTCACTCATATGTCTCTCACGAGCTTATAACAAAGGGCAATCATCTCTTAGTTATGCACTATGGGAACAGATGGCGCACGTTTCGACGATTAGTTCACCAGCATCTGATGGAGTCCATGGTAGACAGTCAACATCTCGATATCGTTAACGCCGAAGCTATCCAGATGGTCAGAGACTATCTATTAAAGCCTAAAGACCATATGCTGCATCCAAAACGATACAGTAATAGTATCACCAACTCGATTGGTACGTCAGAGAAGCCCTTGCAGTATTTGCTCAGTAATACTCATTTCTACTAGTCTATGGTATTCGCACACCCGACGACGAGAGCAGCAATATGAACCGTTTGTACAAGCTTATGGAGGAATGGTCTCAAATCATGGAACAGGGTCAGAGAGCCCAGAACCCATAATCCCTAGCCTGGCTACTGATACTAAGAATTTCTTAGGTGCAACTCCGCCAGTCGATCTCTTCCCCTCCCTCAAGCTTTTACCTGAGCGCTTCTTTGGAAATTACATTACACGAGCCCGTGGCATTGGCGTCCAGATGGAGAACCTGTATACAGACATCCTCCACCAGGTTGAAAAGCGTCGGGAGAGCGGCCAAAACCTAGGCTCGTTCATGGATCGAGTGCTTGACAGTCAGGGGAAGAACGAGCTGTCTCGACACCAACTACAGTTCATTGGTGGCGTTCTCATGGAAGGCGGCTCAGATACAAGTTCGAGTTTGACTCTGGCTATCATACAAGCTCTTGTCCTGAACCCAGAAATCCAGCGCAAAGCCCATATGGAGATTGATCAAGTAGTGGGCCACGACCGCTCTCCAGTCTGGGATGACATGAAGAACTTACCTTACATTAACATGATTGTGAAGGAAGGCCATCGATGGCGTCCTATTCTTCCTCTCTGCTTTCCGCACGCTCTTGGTGAAGTTAAGTATAGATCTTGTACTCTCAATCCTATTGTGCTGATGATGCAATACAGATGATTGGGTAGATGGAAAGCTTCTTCCCAAAGGAACAATAGTTGTCATCAACACATGGGGCATCCACATGGACCCTCAACAACCGCACGACCCATCCAAATTCATACCAGAGCGGTACGCAGATCATCCACTTCTTGCACCCGACTACGTGCCTGGAGGATTTGGAGAACGCGATCACTACGGATACGGCGTGGGGCGCAGAATCTGTCCCGGCATCCATTTGGCTGAACGGAACATGATACTTGGAATTGCGAAGCTCTTGTGGGCCTTCAATTTCGAAAGGGGCAGTGGTACTCTAGATGACGATCCAGTCAACGGGTATCATCACGGTTTCCTATATTGCGCCAAGGATTATGCATGTGATCCGGTCGTAAGAAGCCAGGAGATCCGATCTACTATTGCAAAAGAGTTTGCAATTGCGAAGACTGAGGTGTTCAGTCGTTTTGGACAGGGCTGAATAACTTGATGTTGCGACTCGATATGAGCACAATCACTTAATACTACCGTACTTCGCGCAGAGTTGAAGCGTTATCATCTTGTGCGTTACATGTCATTCGTCTTCATATAGCCCTTTCTGGGGCTTTGGGGATCACCTTTCTACAAGTCCGCATTTGCACTCCATTTCGCTGGTTGAAAAAAGAGAAAAGTCTTAAAAGTAGATGACGTAGTACTTAAGGCTATTTGGAAGATGTATGCCGCTCTCACAAAATGCTACCTAAGAAAACCTACGCATATGCTAGACTAGAGACATTTTTTGTGATCGATGATCTAGCATCATGCATGGGACGGGTTTAAGTTCATCTAAATTTCTCTTGGCCATGCGTAAGACCTGTTTCTCATAGACTCCCCATCTGCTGCTTTTTAATCTGTTGTAGTCTACTAGACGGAAACTGCACTACCTTGCTGTAGTTGAACAGCATCGCAAAAAGCCAAGTTGTGGTTTCCATCTAGATAGCGCATCGTCAATGCGCCAAATCGTGTCTCAATACCCCAGTTTCCATCAGCGTCCGTCTTACGGTCGCAATCGAGCCGAACTTTATGGTCTTAGCTCCTGGCTGACTTCTATCGCATACACCATGCCTTTGTGAACACCCTACTATCTAATATCGATTGCAGTGCTCCGAATGCAGGTTTCCATGTTCATCTCTGCATAGAACTGTCTGCTGTCCACGGGATCAAAGCACCTGATTTGTATCCTACCCTCTATCGCGCGTCATACTGCTGTCTCCGAGACACATAGTTCATGGATGTGCGTCACTGAATTCGTTGAGCGGTTCCCAAATCTGGGTACTGAACAGGAAAGAACTCCGTAACTCCTTGCATCTTGGAATATGGGGCGAGAAATGTGGACCCGCTGATCTTTACCACATACGACCACACCCTATATGTGTGCGGAGTATCCCAAAAGGGCAACACTTACCAATCATCTCGGAATCTTGGAGTGGGAGATTTTCCAGCCTCAGACTATATATGGAAGCTCAGGTTGTTTGTGCCCACCAGCATACTTGCAAATTCCCCCCCAACTACTGAACCTTTCTTGTCGACGATGACGCGAGTCTTCTTTATCACAGGGTCTTCCACTGGAATCGGTGCCAGCCTGGTGCAGCACGTTCTTGACGCCGGCGATCACGTGTTCGCGACGGCTCGCAACCCTTCGGCTTTGCAATTCGCGAACAGCAATGAGAAGAACTTCGGGGCTGGAAGGCTAGATCTCGAAGATCCCGCTTCCATCACCTCCAGCCTCACAGCTGCGATTGCAAAATTCGGGCGCATAGATGTTGTCATCAACAACGGGGGCTTCGGTCTTAGCGGTCCTTTTGAGGATCTGTCTGAAGCTGACATCAGTCGCCAGATGAATGTGAATTTCACTGGCTTGCTGCTTTGCACCAAGGCCGCAATGAAAGCCATGCGTCAGCAGGAGCCTAAGGGAGGTCTCATCATGCAGGTGACAAGCATCGGAGGGAGGATTGGCTTCCCTTGGATGTCTATGTACAGTGCATCCAAGTTCGCTATAGAAGGATTTACCGAGGCAGTCAGCCAGGAAGTAGATCCAGCATGGGGAATCAATTTTACCTGCGTCGAGCCAGGCGGTTTCCGGTAAGTCCCCTATCATTACACGTTTCTTCTCTATGCGGAACATCCTTCTGGCAACTTTGGATGCCGCTTAGATGATTTAAACGAGTAAAGCTGATACTATCTTCTACGTAGGACCGACTTCTTCACCCGCTCGATGACCTATACCAACTCCGACACTTCCGCATATGATATGTCAAAAGTCAAGACCCATTTGGACTCAGTTCATAAAGCCCAGCTTGGTATCCCTGCAAAGGGTGCCAAAGCTATCTATGAGGTTTCCAAGATGGAACAGCCACCCAAGAAATTAATTCTGGGTAGCGACGCATACAACTGGCTAGACGGGTGGCTCAAAGAATTGCAGAGAGAATTGCACGCCAATAAGGAGATTAGTCTTAGCACTGATGCAGACGATTGAAGAGTGGGGCATCGTGCTTTAACAAGCACTAGTAGGGGTAGCTATATATATATCTATTGTAGAAATCTTATACAGTTGTCACAGCAAAATGTTGTACAATTCTTGAATGTGATAGCTGCAGAATAAGTTCTTTCTTGATCACGCGCTATAGAAGGTCTTCGGCCCTGACAATAGTTATATCTGCAAAGATTATGTCTAAACTTACGTTTCGGCATTGCAATACTCATTTTACTGCATCCTGATGACTCTAAGTAACACCACATATTATAGGGATGCAGAAAACTAGATACATGCCAGTATCAAGCGTAACATCAAATTTTTTCCTTTAGCATTCTAATATTGGAAGCTGTTGCCAAGTACTATAACTCCATTTCACAGAAGGGAAAAAGGTGACGGTGCTGAGCAACTCCGCAGATCTCTGCCTATACTCATTTTCCTTGATCTTTCGCAAGCAATGAAATAGCTGCTTGAGTTGTAATTTCGCTCACGGTCTTTTCCTTGTCTTTGTATTCGTCGAAGAGTGCCGTAAAACTGATGATTGCGTCTCGGGGTGCATTGGGAAAGTCGCTTCCAAATAAAATGTGGCCGGGCTTCGCGAATTCTATCAATGCTTTGAACGTTGGTCCCCCTGAGCTGAGTGCCGTGTCAAAGTAGAACTCTTGAGCCTCCTCTAAAAGCTGTTCCCGAGTTCTTCCGCCCCCATTTGGCATACATGGCAACATAGTCGCCGCGCGATAGATAAGGTACGGGAGTGTTCCTCCAGCATGTGATAGTATGACTTTGCAACCAGGATGCTGTCGAAGACGTCCACTGGTGATCAGATCCATCGCTGTACGTCCTGTTTCGTGTGGGTAGTCAAACATAGGCTGCGGTAGCAGATTGTTGATCAGACTTGTATCCTGAGGATGCGTCGGATGTACGAAAACTACAGTCTTGCGTCGACTCAGTTCTTTCCATATAGGCTCAAAGCTTTTGTGACCGAGGTAATTGTTGCCCTCGCCATATCGGGTAAAGAGTGTGACTCCGTCTGCGCACAACTTGTCGAGAGCATAGCGTATTTCTTCGATTGCTCGCTCTGTATCAAACAAAGAAGGAACGCTGGCAAAGAATCCATAACTCTTCGGATGAGTATCTCTGATGGAGGCTGCAGCGTCGTTGCATTGCCTTGCTAGTTTTGCAGCGGCTACATAGTCTTTCTTGATAACAGGTCCCGGTGCAGTCACTGAAAGTATAGCTTTAGACACACCAATATCTTGACAGATCATTCGGTCCAGCTCTAGTGTCCAAGGGGGAATATACCATCCGGAGGGATCTCCGCCGGCTTCTTCGAGTGCTGCGGCTTATGTAAGTGTAATGTTGTCTTTATGTAAGTGATAACCGACCTTCCCGCATCTCCCGCGGGTAGAAGTGATGATGAACATCAATCTTGCTCATACTGTGGCGCTTGAAAATTGCTCGTGTCTCAAAAATGCGAATGAGTAGTTTGTGATTACGACCGTTCACCCTAGTATTTAAGGCCTACGATTTGTAAGATGCCAAGTCCATTTGCACATTCTGCAAGGAGTAACGAGATTTCTGGTTAGTTTCTATTCGATATCCTGCCTAGGATGAGTCTACTGTGTTGAACTGTTCAACACATACACTGATGGAATTGTGTCCCAATCCGTCCGTCCAAAAAAAGCGCCGAGAAAATCGGTGTCACCAATTCAGGAAACTCCGACTAAAAATGCCCACCAGTCTGGGACCACTAGCGACGCCATGTACGACAACACATTCATCTGAATTGGGTCTAGATCTGGATGAAAAACGAACTAGGATATTCAAAATGCCTGTCTTGCAAAAAATCAACCGGCGTAAGCTGAGGAATCTTTGTATAGCTCGTTAACTCTGTGGCTCCTGATGTCACTATCACATTCTCTCCCTTTCGGCAGCGGAAGAAGATGTTCGACGCTTAGAATTATAATAATCGTCGAAAGTATAGACTGCTGCCATCATAGGCTGGGCTACCCATGGTAGATGAGAGGGCAGTCAGTCTAGTTCCAAGGTACATGTGGTCCGTGCAATAAGCCAGTCTTTAATATGAAGATATCGTTACTTAGGGTTTTACACAGACCCGAGGTCCAGCCATAAGTAAACGATGCATCAGCTCCAGCGAGGCTCAGATTATACTCTACGTAACGCAAAAATCAGACCTGCAATCCAAATGCAACAGCTGAAGAAGAAAAAACGGGGGAAAGCAGTGCATTGTACTCTGTATTGATCAGAAGTGCTCGAAGAAACTACTCCAAGTCTCAGCACATAACAAAAATTCAGTCGAATCTTGCGAATACTGATTGCGCCTGCTCATATTCCTTGCGGATAGTCTCGGCCTTGCCTGGAGATCTCAGCCTAATGGCAAGTCCATAATCCTTTGGGCAATGCAAAAACCCTTGACTTGCACCCGATTCGGGATTGGTATCGCTTTCCGAACCAGTGGGTTGCGTAAATTCAAATGCCCATATCAACTTCGCTACCGCAATGAATAAGTTTCGCTCTGCAAGATGGATTCCAGGACAGATTCGGCGGCCAGCACCATATCCATAATGGTCGCGCTTCTCCCACTCCCCTGATGCAGCGTACGCAGGTGCAAGGGCCACGTGCTCTGAGAAGCGATCGGGCTCAAAATCTTCGGGTTTGACCCAGCGGGTCTCGTCATGATGCATGCCCCAAACGTTTAGAACTATCGTAGATCCCTTGGGGATCAGCATGCCGTTGATATAGTTGTCTGAAAAGTGCAGATTAGCAATCGTTCATATTTTTGTCTTTGTGAGTGGCCGCTCGAACCTTCAGCTACAGCGTGTGGAACACCGAGTGGGCTAACAGGACGCCATCGATGAGCTTCCTTGATCATGCAGTTGATGTACGGCATTTTGGAGAAATCGTCCCAAGTGGGAGAGCGATCGGTCCCAATGTGGGTGTCAATTTCTGCCTGAGCTCTGCAGCGGATGTAAGCGACGATATCTCCCAGGTGAGTCGTGACGCGAGCATCTTGGATCACTCACTTAGCTTGTACTCCTGGGAATTTAGTCAACGCCTGAATGATCGTTAGGATCAGCGATGAGGATGTGTCCGAGCCCCCTTCCATAAGGACACCGCCAAGGAATTGAAGCTCATTCTCTTCCATAGGCATCTTGCCCAGTCCATCGAGAATGCCATCCATAAATGAACCACGATTGACACCCTGACTCCGACGCTCACGGACCTGGTCAAGAACTGTCTTGTAAAGACTAGTCATCAGGTCCCTGACCTCGATTGCTGGTGTCCGCCAGCGTCCAACAATGCGTTCAGGCAGTATTCGTAGAAGCGCAAAATCGTCTACTGGTGGTGTAGCGCCTAACTCTAGAACGAGACTCCATTTCTCCATGAGGTAAAATAACTTCTTCATGTACTCGTCGCGTACACTCTTTGATCTAATACCAAACACCAAGGAGTTTGTGATACTATTTGAGTATCGCTTGGGATGAAGCATGTGGTCCTCTGGCATCGTCAGGAAATCATAAAGCATCTGGTTAGCTTCTGCTTCCTGTACTTTCCAATGGTCTTTTTCACACTTGCTCTCCATGAAGTATTGGTGGACTGCTTTGCGCAGCTGCCGCCACCTGTCGCCGTATTGCATTACTAGCAAATGATCGGAATTTGTGATCAGGTGAGAAACCAGGGACTGCGGTCGATTAGAGTAGACATTGCTCTTCTTGTCGACAAGTTCTTTGATCATGCGCCGGTCCGAAATCACGATGGTCGTGTTCTTGAATCGCTTGAGCGAGAAGATCCCACCGTATTGTTTGGCCCATTCTCCGAACCTGGAACGACTTGTGAGTACGTACGTGTTTTGATGTTGGAGGCGCATATCTAGTTGCGCCTGAAGTGGAAAACTCACTTGAAGTGGGCGTCAGCCTTTGGGATTTGCAGTTCATTACCGAACAACGGGATTGTTGGTGGTCCTACGGAGGAAATATTAATGTGGATATTAAGACGGCGGTATCTTCATGAACGCTTACCGGGCGGTAGTCTTGGATCACGGCTACCAGATGAGAAACAGGACCATAGACATAGCACCAGTGCGGCGACAGCCACAGATCCTAACGCTAAAACAAGGTGCTCTGTCGCTAAAAGTTCCATGATATGTTGCGATGCAGTTCATTCAACTCATACATCAGCTATCTTTCCTGACTGTTCCTTCAAGAAGTACGCGAACTATTCAGCAACTTGAATATATGCATTCCGTTCTAGTTTCAGAACTCTCCGCGGTACAACTAAACCTAGTAAGACCGCCTCCGCAACTTGAGGGTCCAAGTGCGACAAATTGAGGCATAACGACACCTGCGACGTAGCAAGCACAGTTCTCCTTTGGGTCTCGGAGTTCATAGCTCAAAAAGGCGATATTGGTAAGCCATTGCGTCCGCAGATCATATGGTCTGGGCTTATTGACGACTCAATTGGCTCTTGTGACGAGATTGAGTCGGCTGGGAATAGATCGTCGATTCGATCGACCGGAAGGCACGGCAGGATCCTGTCTAATAACGATGTCCTTGATAACACACGGCGTTATTTACGGTGATACATAGCATTTCAGAAAAGATATGAAAGTCAGCATGTGTGAGACTGGAGTTGTGCACGTGTCGCAATTATTGTCTAGAAATGTATGTGCATTGTTGAGCTGAGAGTCTTGAAGTGCTGCAAAATCGAACACTGGTCTTTAACATTACGTCTTGATTCTGAGTATGGAAGAAACTTCATCTTTTGCTCGTGATCATGTTCTTAATTGATGTGAGCTGGGCTTTCCCACAGTGACACGAGGTTCGTGCTCTGTGCCCTTGCGCTACACGACATCGCAGAGACCCACAAAGACCAGTGCATTTTATTATGACCATAACATTGAGAGACCTTGCAATAGAAGTTTCAAATCTTGTCAAGCTATGAGATTAAATCTTGCTGTGCCCGTTTTGTTCTTGATCAGTCTCTAATCTACGTCTCGGCTGCAAAACCATTCACACCGTTCGTCTTTCTTTGTACCAGTCCTACATCCTTTTTGTGATCATTCTTCGCGGTCCAAGAACCCTTCTCATAGCCTACAGGGCCGAGAGCGAGGGGTCTTGGGTCAATATCCGTTGTCCAAAGCTCAAACTCCGCGTTCTCGGGCTTCGAGGGCGCTTCCAATTGTTCTTGCCGTGCCCAAGATTGCTGTGAGACGTACGCCTCATTAATGAGATGTCTTTGGAAGAATGAACCTTTCATCTTAGCAACTGCAAAGTCCCAGTCAGTCGTGTACTCGCGAAAGAAAGGCTTGTAGCCCAAAAGCCCCCCAATCCATCGTCCAATTACCACACAAGTCCAGTACCCAACTTGTCGGCGAAAAGGTACCCATGCTGGCGCCGGCGTATAAGCATCGCCACCATCCTGGATCTTCATGGGTAGTTAGAGAGAGCTCTGCCTTGTAGCATGACAGATGATGATTGAAGACTTACTGCGAGAAATTGAATCCAATCCAGTCCTCCGCCGTGCAGAAGAGCATCGTGCCAATAGCCATACCAATTTTCGAAGAAGATGCGATCTAGCTGGAAATCCATGCCTGAGTCTGAAGCACTCAAATAAACTGTCATCTTCTCAGGAGAAGTGGGATGGATGAAGAAGTTGTGAATGCTTCCTGCTTTTACTGAAACTTCGCCATCTTCCGCAGTGACGACTCTTTGTTTCCCATCAACGGAAATGCCCATAATACCCGATTCGACACGAAAGTACTCGGTTTGGAACTGATGAAAATGAGGAGGTGGTCCTTTTGGCCTGTGCGGACTATCGATCAGCTTTCTTAGATTCTCTGGAATCGGTCCCTCCACATTATGGCGGTATGTTTGGCGAAAAAGAAAGCATCGTCCGGGGGGAGGCTCGAGAAACTCAGTTGTGAGCAGCCCTCCAAAACTGTACGATATTAGTAGCGACTTTGGACACAGATCTGCAGAACAAAGGGGATAAGGAAGAAGAGGCAGAACGCACTTGACTATGGTGGACTGCCCTGCACTCGAGTGGTAAGGAACAAATGGTGCCATCTTAAGCAACAGATTTTCGACAATAGCAAGAGCTTTGGAATTCTTTCGGTGAATATCTTCAATTCTTTGCTCTCGCTGTACTCAATCACAATACTTTAAGGTCACCTAGTCTATGATACAAAATTGTCCGATTTTTGTTTTGCTCCACGGAATACTCCATCTAGCCTGTTGAGACGAACCTCCTCGCAAGTGGGGGCCATATCCGTGGACCCAGACCAACCACATTTGTCGATGCGACTCGAGAGCTCCTTTGGGCATCGGAGCACGATTCCGGTTAGCGCATCCTTGCAACCTGCAGCAACCTTGTAAGTCGCGGCATCCCTGTGAATTGCGACATCTCCGTGATTACGTGCTGAAATGCAGGTTCCTCCAGGATTGTACAGATCTGCAGCCCAGAACTCAAGATTATGAGGCTTGTAACGGATGCGGTAACCGCCGCTAGCAGCCTCATGACCGATTTGCTATGTTTCCCGGCGACGTCTATCGTGAAGTTCTCCCGAATATGTTCACCGAGTACCCATGCAATCTCTCTATCTCCTTATTGACATGTGAAGCCTGAGAACTTTTGGCCTGACCAATGAACGGCCATACTCATGACGAGATTCTATCTCCTTTGAGGTCTGCCCGAATTCTCCTTGCGTGCACTACGTGTGAAACTCAGTGTTGGGGCGATAGCGAATGCTTGTAGATCATGGCTGTATCTATAACAGTGCGATGATATTCTTCTTGAAAACGGAGACATATGAGGCCGCTTCAAAACGAACAAATTGAACTATTTGATATAAACCATATACTGTCCCAGCCTTACGATATCATATCTTTGAAGCGTTTATTCAACCATTATGCCTTCTCACAGTACCGGATCGGATTCCAATGAGTCCTTGCCATCGTTCGAGAAGTCCCCAAAGCGCGAAGCATCCACACCAGGTACTCCGAATACCGAGTATAGTCAATACGTGAGTGGAATATGATTTAGCAGTCAATTTGTAATCTGCTAATGACAGTGGCAGTCTACCGGAAGCGATGTGGCCGTTATTGGCATGGCCTGCCGCGTAGCTGGCGGTAACAATAACCCAGAACAGTTATGGAAATCTCTCCTGGAGAAAAGGGACTTCTCTGGAGACATACCTCCTATGCGGTGGGAGCCGTATGAGCGTCGCGACGTACGAAATCCAAAAGTCCTTAAACAAGCAACTATGAAGGGATACTTCCTTGATAGACTGGAGGACTTCGACAGTGCCTTTTTCGGTATATCACCCAAAGAAGCAGAGCAGACGGACCCCCAGCAAAGAATCTCTCTTGAAGTAGCATATGAAGCCCTTGAAGACAGCGGAATCCCTGCTAAAAGCCTCTCTGGATCCGATACAGCCGTCTTTTGGGGCGTCAACTCGGATGATTATTCGAGACTGCTTCTAGAAGATCTACCGAATATTGAGCACAACATGGGCATTGGGACTGCGTATTGCGGTGTGCCAAATCGGATATCGTACCACCTTAATCTCACTGGACCCTCTACAGCTGTAGACGCAGCTTGCGCGTCGGGACTTGTTTCTGTTCATCATGGTGTGCAAGCAATTCTCCTTGGCGAGAGTAGCATAGCCATCGCAGGAGGGGTCCAAGCAATGTCTGCACCCGGGATGGTGCGGGTCCTGGACAAGGCTGGGGCAGTCTCACCAGAAGGACGATGCAGATCTTTCGATGACTCTGCACACGGCTACGGCCGCGGCGAAGGTGTTGGAGCCGTAGTTCTAAAGAACATTTCTCAGGCTATCCGAGATGGTGATCACATTCTCGCTGTCATCAAGGGAACTGCAGTCGGACAAGATGGAAAGACGGCCGGTATAATGGCTCCCAATGGCGCGGCTCAGGAGACAGTGGCCAAGAAAGCGTTGAAAGTTGCTGGCATAGACCCTTCCAGCATTCGATACGTTGAAGCGCATGCCACGTCAACGCCACTTGGAGATCCCACCGAGGTATCAGCTCTTGCTACTGTCTATGGTAAAGATCGTAGTAAGAGTGAGCCATGCTACATCGGAAGTTTGAAACCTAACATCGGTCATTTAGAGGTACTTTCCGCCCTGATTTCTTCTTTTAGCCCTGCTTCTTCTTCTCCAGTCTTGCTCACGAAGGAACTCTGTTCTCCTCGGTCTCTGAGATATACAGCGAGTTCTTGTTCAAAATTCAGGAGCTGACAAACTCATCTAGGCTGGTGCTGGTACCATGGGGTTCATCAAAGCTGTCATGACCGTACACAAAGGCATCTTAGCTCCTCAGGCTAATCTCGACAAGCTCACAAGCAAAATTGACTGGGCAAACTCCGGTCTCAAAGTCGTTCAAGAAACCACCAAGTGGCCTAGCGAGGAGGGCCTGCGCCGCGCAGCCGTTTGCTCTTACGGATACGGTGGCACAGTATCACATGCTGTAATCGAACAGTTTTCTGGAGCCCATGATCTGTCGAACTCACCATTGTTCGAAGCCGAGATCGATGAACCAACATTATTCCTACTTTCAGGACCACAAGAGAAACGTTTGATCGCTCAAACGTCGTCCCTGAAGCAATGGATGGAATCCAGTGCTAGCCGGGAGCATCGTCTTGGACACATAGCTTCCACCTTAGCATCACACCGCGATCACCATGAGTTCCGAGCCGCGCTCGTCGTTGACAGCCACGATCATGCAATTGAAGTCTTGGAAACAATCAGTAGCGGCAAAAAATGCGCCAACGTTACTTCAGGCCGTGTCCTAGGGAACGAAATCAACAAGGACACGGTGTGGGTCTTCTCTGGTCATGGGGCGCAATGGCCTGAGATGGGCAAAGAGCTCCTCAAGAACCCCGCCTTCTACAATGCTATCCTACCTCTCGATGAGATTGTCAAGGCAGAGATAGGTGTATCGCCTATTTCACTGCTTCGGGAGGGAAATTTTGGTTCCTCGGACGAGGTTCAAATCTTGACCTACTTGATGCAGATCGGTATCAGTGCCGTGCTCAATTACCAAGGCCTATATCCCGAGGCCGTCATTGGACACTCTGTCGGTGAGATCGCAGCGAGTGTCATTGGAGGAGCTTTGACGCGCGAGGAAGGAACCATTATCGTCACACGACGTTCCATTCTATACCGCCAACACATGGGCAAAGGGGCTATGATCCTTGTTAACAAGCCTTTCGCGGAGATTGCTGCAGAGATTCAAGGCCGAAATGACCTTGCTGCAGCGATAGACTCGTCCCCTTCGTCCTGTGTTGTGGCTGGCTCCGTCGAGGCCATAGCACAAGCCGCGGAAGACTTCAAGAGTCGCTCAATCAAGGTCATGTTTGTCAAAAGTGACATCGCGTTCCATTCGCCTACGTTGAACGACCTCATTGGCCCCTTCAAGAAGGTACTCGAAGGTGCACTCTCGCCGACACGCGCAAGCCACGTCAAGCTTTACTCTACATCCCTTGCAGATCCTCGCGGCCAAGACCTACGCACAACAGACTATTGGGTGAATAACATGGTAAATCCTGTTCATCTTACTTCGGCAGTCCAGGCTGCTATAGAAGACAGCTACCGCGTATTCCTTGAGATATCTTCTCACCCATTGGTCTCTCACTCGATAAGTGAAACTTTAATGCATGCAGGCATCGAGGATTTTTCCATGATCCCTACCATGCTTCGAAACAAGCCCAGCCATAAGTCGATGCTGAACGCTATTGCCCAGCTTCATTGCGCGGGTGTAGACATCGACTGGAAGACTGCTATGCCCGGTCCATGGGCTGGAGATGTGCCAAAAACGCCTTGGCAGCACCGACCCGTGTGGCGTAAGATCGAGTCTGGCCCAGTGAGCTCTTCACAGTTGCATGACGTGGAGAAACATACTTTGCTTGGTCAACGACTCGACATCGCCGGTACCGACTCGATCGTGTACACGACACAGCTTGACAATAATAGTAAGCCATTTCCTGGAAGTCACCCCTTGCATGGGACAGAGATCGTTCCTGCTGCCGGTCTGATCAATACGTTCCTCAAGGGCACTGGCGCGTCTGCCCTCTTCAACACTGTTCTTCGTACCCCTGTTGCCATCAACGCTCCACGGTCAGTTCAAATTATATCCCGCCCGGGCGAAGTAAAGCTGGTGTCGCGCTTGATCCAAGACAATGGCGATGCCGGTGGCTCCTCGTCCTGGGTGACGCATACCACGGCCCAGTGGAACTCGAAGCCACTCCCTATTTCGGATTCACATCTGGATATCGAGGCTGTAAAAACTCGCATTGGTACAAAGCTTGCGGACAACTTCTCTATTGATTATCTTGACAAAGTTGGCGTTTCGGCCATGGGATTCCCTTGGGCTGTAACCCAGCATTATGGCAATACCTCAGAGATGATTGCTCGGGTTGATGTCGCCCCAGACGTTGCTATCGACGGTGAACTACCTTGGGATCCATCTTCCTGGGCACCGATGCTAGACGCCGCAACGTCGGTCGGTTCAACCGTCTTTTTCGACGAACCAAGGCTACGCATGCCTGCTCAGATTGAGCGCGTGGACGTCTTCACCACCCAAAACCCCCCTAAAGTTGGCTGGCTGTACGTTCAAAAAGCGGCAGGAGCCGATCTGGCCTCGCACGTAAGCGTGCTCAACGACGCCGGCGAGGTTCTGGCCAAGTTCACCTCGATGCGTTTCTCAGAAATTGAAGGCACCCCTGGAGCAAGTGGAAGCATGGAGAGCCTGGTGCATCGAATTGCATGGCCACCAGCGAGATTGGCTGAAGAGCCGCTGGTCATTGATCACATTGTGCTGGTGTGCGATGATCAGTCGACAGCCGAACAATACACCAAGACTATACCGAGCAAGATCGAGACAACCCTCTTATCGGCCCCTGAAGACCTGAGCAGCATATCTAGTTCCATTAAGAAGGGTACCGCAGTGGTGTATGTCCCTGGGACTATCTCTTCTTTGTCGGACGTTGAAACAGCATCGGAGACCTACACTTGGCGCACCCTGGAAGTCCTCAAGTTCGTCGTGAACAACAACCTTCCCGTCAAGTTCTTCGTTGTTACCCCTCACATCCTTGAGACGGAGACGCCCACTGCACTTGCTCATGGTCCACTCATTGGACTTGGTCGCGTTCTTGCCAGCGAGCATCCCGAACACTTCGGAGGTCTGATCGACACTGAGCTTACGGCATTCCCACTGACGGAGATGCGGTATGTTCAGGGAGCCGACATTATCCGCATACGTGATGGTGTCGCCCGCACTGCACTCTTACGCAGCCTGCCTCGAAGCGCCATCCTACCCTCAACACGCAAGAACCAGCTTCTCCCCAAGCCTGATGGCACTTATCTGATCACTGGTGGTCTAGGAGCACTAGGTCTGGCCGTGGCAGGATTTCTGGTCGAGCAAGGTGCCCGCAGGATTGTGCTAAATTCGCGACGCGGTTTGCCTCCAAGGAGTACTTGGGACGCCGCAGACGCGTCGCTCGCGCCTGTCGTGGCCGCTATCCGAGCACTCGAGGCCCAGGGTACAACTGTCTATATTCTATCTTTGGACATTTCTGTTGCTGGCGCGGCCGATGCTTTACGGGCACGCCTCGAAGCTCTTAGCCTTCCGCCAGTCCGAGGTATCGTTCATGCTGCGGGTGTCCTTGAGAACGAGCTTGCTTTGGACACTACACAGGCAGCTTTCAAGAAGGTTCTCGCACCTAAGGTGGTGGGTGGTATGGTGCTTCACGAAGTCTTTCCACCACAATCGGTTGACTTTTTTGTCCTATTCTCATCCTGTGGTCAGCTCGTCGGCTTCACTGGTCAGTCTTCTTACGGTGCTGGTAATTCCTTCCTTGACTCTCTCGCCACATATCGTCGCGCACATGGCGACAAGGGCGCTGTGGCATTCCAATGGACTAGCTGGCGTGGCATGGGCATGGGCGCGAGCACGGATTTCATCAACGCTGAACTCGAGAGCAAGGGAATCACGGACGTCACGCGTGATGAAGCATTTGCAGCGTGGGTCCATTTGGCGAAGTATGACATCGACCACGGCGTGGTTTTGCGAAGTCTTGCGCTCGACGAAGGGGAGCCTCTCCCATCCGCCATCCTGGCCGACATCGTCATGAGGCGGACCAACGAGAAGTCTTCCTCCTTTAACGATGATGGTAAAGCCAACGGTGGTTCTGGTAGCCTACCCAAAGCAGGACCTGAGCTCAATGCCTATCTTGATGAAAAGATTCGTACATGCATTGGTACGGTACTTGGGCTGCCGACCGAAGAGGTTGACTCACGCGCAGCACTTTCGGATCTAGGAGTTGACTCGGTCATGACGGTTTCCTTGAGACGGCAACTGCAGCAGACACTTAAAATTAAGGTACCGCCCACTTTGACATGGAGTCACCCTACAGCTAGCCATCTTGTCAGTTGGTTTGCAGAGAAACTTGGAGAAGCAGCGTAAGGGGGTCGTCGACACCGAATGTCCTAGTTTTCGGCGCAATGGTAGTACATTTCTATATGGTAAAGCTAGATACTTGATCAGCTTAGTTATTTCCAATACAGCTCTCATGAGACGTATAAATAGCATTTTCACGTATTGCAAGTCTTTCTCTGCTGAAGCAGATGCAAAACTGGGTGCCCTGAAACGTGAATTTGATGAGCTTGAGAAGCGTTCCGACGTCAGTGGGGCTGTTATGGAAGCGAGAGATGAATTGTCACAGAGGAGGCTGCTCTCCACCAGGTCGCACGTGATATGATGTATGCGTCAGAGAAACCAGAGTACGCGTGTATCGAATTCAAAACTGCGAAGAATCCGTCCGACATCAACTACAGGAGTCTTTTACGCAAGGTTCGAGCGTTTGTTGGCCTGTTGATCAGAGTGCAAGGATGGGTGGTGAGTATTGGGTTGGATGTGAGTATATACTTGGGATCCTGGCTATAGACTGAAGCGGACGCGTTCTATATATCACGAGGCCCTGACGACGGCGTAGTGTAATTGGAGATATCATCGCCCAGGCTACTATTGGAGGCACCCTAGTTTCGACCTAATGAAGCTAAGTTAGTCGTACCATTCGACTGTCGGATTTGACTGTGGCATCCCTGATAAACTTTTCCAACTTCACGTGAATTGCATTGGTCTGATGCTTGTCCTTATGCACGATTGAAACAATGGGATTTACGTACTTCTTTTAATCACATTGCTTGTTGGAATATGAATCAAATCGTTGCTAGATTATGTACACTAGCTCTCGTTGCCATGCGGTGACTGCGCAGGCAAACTCTTACCCGGTCAGTTTATGACCAACGCTCCGTTCATCAAGATCGCGATACTTCCCTCGTACAATAAGGAAAGCGCAGAGTACCTGCCAAAATTATGTACAAAAGATTTCCACCCGATCTCACGACTCCAATTCCTAACTGCTGGCCAGTACCTCAGAAAGCTTGATCGACCAGAGCTTGTTCATACCGAGGATGATCAGTCTGTCGCCAGCAAGCTCAAACTGCACAATAGCAAGGTTCACTGGATCCCTGGTGAAGAACTGGGCGTTGAAGATGCCGATCACCTTTCCGGCGGCAGAACGAACGACCACGCCTTCGCCTTCGCCAGTCCAGACCCTGCCCTTGTCGTCCACACGAATTCTATCGGGAGCCTGCATCCTCGTAATTCCAAAGATGCGCTTATTGATCGGCCACATGTTCTCGTCGAGCTCGTACTTGTAGATGGCTGGCGCGCCGACCTTGGAAGGCAATCCCCAGATCCTGCTACGTTCCTCGCCGCCGAAATCGGTAACCCAGAGGGATTTCGAGTCCTTCGAAGGTCGGACTCCATTTGCAACTGGGAACTCAGTCCGGCTGATAGCAGGTAAGAGGAGCTTCTCCTGTGAGTCCCATCGCCACAGACCCTGGGGGAGAGTGTCATTCGAGTTTGTGCCATCGGCAAACGGTAGGATGGTAATGAACATGTAGTCCTTATCGGTGCCGGGTTGTGTGACCCAAGCCACATCGTCGATGCTATCAAAGCGTAGTCCAAAGTACGAGTTCAATATGGTCTCGACCTTGCCTGTAGCGGGATCGACGGATACAACTCCGCCTTGCCAGCCCTGGGACGCATCCTGAAGACAGGTGAAGTACATAAGACCCTTGTGATAAAAGCCGCCATTAGGGTTTCGTAGAGGCTCTGAGGAAGTCAGGTTTCGAATGGTGTTGTCAGTGAGGTTCAGGATCTCGACGTGAGTAGGTCCGTCGTTGATCCAGGTGGTGTACCAGACCTCATTGCGCTCCTTGATCCATACACCAGCTTCACCAGCAAAGTTCGACTGCCTCTCTTCAATCAGGACCGGGTCCGGGTTTGGTCCCAGGAGCGTGAGGAAGTCATCGTCAAATGAGATGAATGGCACCTGGGTCGCGGACTTGAGAAGGCTGTTGACTTCTGCATCCGTAGTTTGTGTGCCATTTACAAAGGACTGGAAGATGCTGCCATTGAAGTCCGATAGCTTGTAGGTAAGCTCGTACGGGATTGAGACAATGGAGTCGTTGACCTGCACGAAAGAGCTTTGGAGGAAGTAGGTAAGGACCGGAAGGATAGCCCAGCGGGAAGCCATGTCTTGTAGAAGTGGCAGTTGAGAACTGTTCTTGAGCATGATTACACACACAGTCAAATGGCCAACATATATACAGAGTGACGAAATCGGAGCCGATGAATATCGGACACTGAAAAGGAAGCTAGCAAGGCTGTGACTTCCTGGTTGCCACCGTGCCAAGGACCGAACGTTGCTTGAGATCAAGAGTGTTGCCGGGACCGAGACCGAAACCGAAAAGCAGTAACGTCATGATCGACAGTTCGTTCAAATGTTCAATGTTTGCTCTTGTGCGTAAGCAACTCGAAGATCCTAATGGAGTGAGATGTTGATGACCCTGATAGATGAACATCTTCAACCGGCCGCTGAACTGCACCGATGAGACCCCTGTCCATAGATTTACAGAGAAGGGGGGCCTTGATGTTTACCAGATCCCCTGAGTAGGGCGCTACTAGTCACCAGCGGTCCTGCAGATCAAGAACGAAGGCGGTGGCCCGATTGATCCGTATCCGTTCGCGACAGGAGTCTAAGCGTATGTCGGGCGTGACTTGGAGGAATTCCTGAGAATCGGAGCTGGGATGTGCGGAACACCAGTCGTGCATGCAGATGGTAGCTAGGGCAAGGTCATGATCTTCAGCTGCCCCGTAAAGCTTCTGCATGATAACGATCTTTTCTTAGAGACAATGCCAGTCAGCAGGGGTAGATTACAGCACAGGGCTGATAGCGTGGTAGTGTGCCGATGGGGAAGTCACGTGGCCATATGGCTATCGAGCCGCTCAGTTAGTACAAGTTCTAATCTAGGACAAAAGGCGGTAATTTAGTTCGGCGGCAGTTGGGCGATCAAATCTTATTCGATAGAGACGACCGGATCGATCAAAAGCTGCGAGGCAGCAGCTGTTGACGGTTCTATCGTATATTGGCGGTTTGACCGAACATTATCGGAAATGGACCAATGCTTCGTGTCAACATCGCTAGTCAGGTACGGGACTGTTATTTCGTGATATTGTTGTTCGCGAATACCCTTGATGATTGCGTGCAGTGCCCAACGAGTATATGATGGTGCATGAGAACCAAGACTTCAGTATCCATCTGTATGGACTAGAAGCTGGTATTCCGCGTTGTTACCGGCGAGCAGCGTTTCCAACGGGCCGTACTACAGCCTGTTAGCTGACCTGTAGCCACGCTACAGCTTAACAGTAAAGGACTACTGTATAGTTATAGTGAAGGGCATAAGTTAGATAGGCTATAACAACTATAGGTTAAATACAGGTAGATTTAAGATAACTATAGGCTGTAGTTTCCTATTTAGGTAAGGTGCTTACTTGTTTAATTATAATTAGTAAATTAACACTTAGAGGTAACGTAAGTGCATAGCAAGTGCGCTGGATAAGCAAGCGTGCCACCCTAACAAGCTATTAGGCCTTCTATGCGCAATTGCTTAACACTATAACATTATACTATAGCTAATAGTATATATTCTTAATTACTAACATCTACTACATCTTTTTTATATATATGTAAGTTGTGCCCTATCTTACTATAGTGCTTATAGTACCTTTTGCCCTACTTACCTGCACCTATTTAGGCCCTACCCTTATATAATTCCCCCTCTACCTATACCCTAATATTATATTAGGCTATTAAATCCTCTACCTATTCCTTTAAAAGGTCTCTACTCTTCTAGATCTGCTTTCTTTTATATAACTTACGCTTAGAAGCAGCCTTATTTAACACTTTTGTTAGATAGTACAATAAATATATATTAATACAACTTAATAATATTAATTAATTATGTTTATTCTGCTATAGGATAATTATTAACACGTCTTAGGTTAGTGTGTTATATACAGCCTATTAGCTAATTTATTACCTACACTGCCCTTATAGGTCTCTATTTAATTATATAGATCTAACCTTATAAAAGCTTACTCTTATCTAACACACCCCTTTAGCTTAGAGAGTCCTTAAGCTAGCATTTATATAATTATAAGGTCTTTAAGTTATTCTTAAATTTCCTCTAGTAGTATAATATTTATTACCTCCCTAGTTATTATAGTAACTAGTCTAAGTTATTAAAGAAAACCTTCCTATTTGTTTCTAGGTAGAACCTTTATAAGTTTATTAGTAATTATGTCTATAGACTATATATATTCTATATAGATTATGCCCTTAGCAACTTCTTATTAAACCTAGTAGTTATAGATATCTATATATTAAAGTTTAGTTTAAAGTTATAAGACTTTAGCTATTACTAGGCGTATAGTTTGTTAATTATTATACTATATAGTAATTATGTAAGTATCTAGGTTAACCTAGAGTTTATAGAGTAATCTTAAAATAAACAGTACCTTCTTAGCTACTTAAGAGAGAGCTAGCAGTTTAGCCTTAGTTATAGATATTATTATAGTGTCTTATTTATTTACTTTCTATATAATTTGTCCTCTAAAGAGCTTAATAGTGTAGCCTTAGGAGCTTTTATAGTCTATAGTATTATCTATAAATAATATATTACTAGTAACCTACAAGTTAGTACTACCTCTAAGCTATAATACTTATTACTAGGTGCTATGTAGGTATAAGAGTACTTAGTCTACTACGTTTTAGTAGTTATTTCCTAGGTTTGTTAGAAATTAAGCTAGTTATAATGTTATAAATATAATATCTAGTCTTGTAGTAACTATAGTAAAGAGTAGTAATCTAATCTTTTTTTAGTATTTATTAATATCTGCTAGCGTTGCTAGTTCTTTTCTTAGCTTAAGTTTAATTATAGCTATTAGAGTATTATATTAGAGATTTGTTTTATCTACTAGTTAGCTTATCTTATCTAAGTAGGCAGCCTATAATAGCTAGATTATATATCTAGTTTAATTTTATATTACTTCTATACTAAGAAACTACTATAGGTTGTTTCCTCTAGTAAATATATATTTATCTTATAGACTCTTAATTACCTATTAAGCTTCTTGCTCCTTCTTCTTATAGTATATAAGTATAATATTATTAATATAAAAGAAGATAATAACTTTATCTTTAATTAGGTAGTATAGCTTATATAGTACAATTTAGAAACCTAATACTTTAAGTATTATTATAAATTCTCTCTACTAGAGGAGTAGTAAAATATAGAGGCTATAAAGTACCTTATTTACTTATAGTATAGTTCTAGGCTTCTAGTAACCCTAAGGCATCCTTATATATACTTCTTAGTCTATAGTAGTATAAACAAACACGTTTATAATATTATATTACTTAAGCTCTATATTATAGTAAGCTATTATTACTATTATTATTTAAAACAATTAGCTAGCAAGCATAGCTGTATAGGTATCTTATAAGGTAATATTTTGCTATTAGTCTCCTTAGACTACTAGTCGCGCCTTACACTTTAGCAATTAATAATATTTATTAAGCTTATAGGTATATACTTATATATAGTTAAGAATCTATTATCCTATTAGTTTAATCTTCTTTAATAGGATTTCTAACTATAATCTTATTTAGTTATAGCTTATAAGGTGCTCTTACTTAGCCTCTTAGAATATTTTGCCTATTAGATAATCCTTAAGCTTAGTTTAGTATGTAGGCAGAGGTTAGAAGTTAACTTTAATAGGGCTTAAAGCCTATAGCAAGTATTCTTATTATCTTAGCCTTATCTATAACTTCTTCTCTATATTTTCTAACACATCTAGCTTAGGTCCCTACTATAAAGGCTACTGCCTATAGACTTGTTATTAAGGACACTTATTATGTTAAGTTTATTTATTCTCTAGCTATTAACTGTGCTAATAATACTATAGGTAGCAGTGTTAATAAAGGTATTAGGTAGTTCTCCCTAATCTTCCTCCCTTAATAGTAGCCTAGTAGGTCTGCTTTATCTTATTGTTCTAATAATTCTATAGTAGCTTTAGTCTTATAGAATAATTCTATATAAGGTTATTATATAGGTGTTAGTAGCTTAATAGTCTTTATATATATAGTAATCTCTTATAGAGTACTATATATAAGACTTTCTTTAAGGTCCTTAATCCTTGTATTAAATATTAATTCTTTATTAAAGATAATATCCTAGGTGCTAATTACCTTGCTAAGTAATAGTATCTATATTCTATAGATATTTAATAATTAGTATCTAACAAGATAACTAATCTATACCTTTAGATCTAGGTATTATAGGTATAATTTG